>MJUU01025604.1:26634-46406 GCA_002080025.1 Modiolus philippinarum
AATACTAGTAAATATGTCTATTGTAAGGTAAAAACATATTTTGTTATTTTCAGTATCTATTCAAAAAGTTGATGAAAGAAACATATTGATTTTTTTCACTTATTATTTCCAGCTTGCAGAAAACTGCATACGAAACGCTATTGTCTTAGAAGGGTGAAAATAGAGTCCACTTTTTAAAGTCAGAGTATCGTTATTTGGCATATTTTATTTTTTTTAACGAAAAAGTACAAATATAGAGAATTTGTTTTTCGTTCTAATGGTGTATTGAAACACTAGCAGAAAAAGGCTGAAAAGATAACAGGTCTTTCCCTTTACAGCATAAGTTTGCTTTTCCTTAACCGGATATGTCTTTACTACCAGAGTTGACATGTTCAACACGGCGGCTGTATTATAAGAAGCAGGAGTTGCTTACCCTACTAGTGCACCTTATCTCACGCATGGTTTTTATTGGGTCCCTGTTGTTCATCTGTATTTGTGTATTTCTGTCCCGTACTCGTGTAGTGTCGTTACCGATGTTGCAGTTGTCCCTGGATTGCACGTTTTTTTTTTACTAACGGTTCGGTTCTCACTTACTTTAAGTTGAGCAAATTAAGGCAAAAATCCAGAATTATTAGTATCGAGTATATTATTGTCTAATTCAGCCTAGCATATCATTTAATATTCACATTTTATTATTTCCTGGTTAAGGGGAAACGTAGAGTTTAAATGCAACTAGCTGGTGTATGATCAAAAAGCTGCATGCGCAGTTTTTCTTTGAAAGAACCAATTATTTTGTTATCAATAACAAATTACCGAAGTCACTGTTAATTCTGCGCATTTCGACAACTTATGTCTGTCAGTGCAGATCAAATGAAAACATTTGAAAATCCATAAACCGAATATGTGTAAATCCAGAGAGAGAGAACCAATTACCAAAAAGCCAAAAACGGCTAAGGACAGAATTCTATTTATTATTAATAAATATAATTGCTCTTTTATGTTTCTTGGTCTTACTTAGTGTCAGTGTGTGTTAAGCTGCTCTGTAATATAAAAGTAACGCGCAAGATGAAACTTTGTTGATTTGTTCGTCATTTGCAATTCCGTAAATAGCAGGTTTTTGCATAATTAAAGTTTATAGAGCGACAACTAGCCTCAGTTAGTAAGCATACTTAGTTAGTGTCAGATCATCTTTTCATCATAAAATTTTGCGATAAAATCGATTTGAAGGTTAGGTTATAAAACTCATTATTTAACAAAAAATTCGTTTGTCTATCGTTAAGCTAGCCTTCACTGGCATAGTTAATGTGTGTTTCAACATAATGTAAGAAAAACTAAATGGCAATGGGATATCCTTCTACGATTTTTAGAACAAGCATCAATAAAAAAATAAGAAAAAATCGTTTACTTTTGTACTATAACAAAAACGAATTAAAATAAGCTATACAATGGGAATTCAAATATTCTGTATTAATTTCAAAGGATTAAATTGGCTATTTTTTTTAATACGACGTTGTGTTTCTTATTAGGGTCGATTCTATAAATGTGTCCCTACCTGATCTGCTTGACCAATCAAATGAAGTGATGTTGTGACTGATTCATTGTTGCCTTCTATTTCAACTTTGTAAAAAGATGACGCAATGCTACATTGTGTATGCATGTATGCAATATTTTGTCTGTTTCAGTCCACATTTGATGACATTTTGGTTTCTTTAACACAGAAGACGACAAAGATATACACGTCACAAACTGACAGTGAGGACAGATGTATTGAATCGGTTCTACAATGTGAATAATTTATGAAAAGATATGGAGTCAATGAACATGAGAACATAACACATATGGTAACTCCAACTGCAATAATTTTAATGAGCTGTATGGCCATTTCGAAAATGCATTCTCATCAGCAGCACTAGAACCCAAACATAGGAAATTCATTATTGCAAAATAGTTTAAAATGCATCAAACCAAATCAAATCCGAATAATCAGTAATATCAAATAAAGCTAAGGTCAAACTTCCATTAAGGGAGTAACACTTTAGGTTTTAGAATTTACGTTAAAGTCCTAATTCTTTGATTTCTGTCCTGATTTCGCGTTTCCCGAATGGTATGAAAAATAAGTTATTTCTCTCTCACCTTACTTTATTCTAATTACATGCAATTTTATATTCATAATTTAATTTTGATTTTTTTTTACTTTTATTGCCATGTAACAGGCCTGACCGAGACACATCTACCCCCCCCCCCCCCCCCCCCTNNNNATTAAAAATCATGATGGTTAAAACAGGAAAATAAACCGGAATAATAAGTTTGCACATGTTGCATGTTCATAAGGATGTTTATTTAATAGCTCTTAGGGGAATCTAACCTCTGTTACGAAGTAATAGTGCTGTCGTAGGTATATAACACCCTAATACATGTTACTGTGCTAGTGATCTGCTCTTTAGCTCAGATGGTACAGCGGTGAACTATCGTCTTTGAGGTATCGTGATCGAATCGGAGCGATTTTGTAATTAAATGCATGCTCTCCGGACACACATAAATGATGCACTAGAATTAAAAGTGTAATTTTGACTTGAAGTTGTTTGTGATTGGTTTTTAAAAAAATCTCTATTTGCAATTGTAAGCAAAACTAGATTTTTAGTCCTTTTAAGGAAAATAAGCACTGTTTTTTTTCAGCACTGACATACGCTTGTCACATCGATAGCTTATGTAACCATATTGTATGTCAAAATGATCGCAACACTCACGTCGTTAAGAACGGGGTTTGTGACCTGTTAAGCCTCATGTGTACATGCCCTGTCGGATACTCTCAAATCGTTGGCAAGTAAGTATTGAATAAGAAGTTTGTTCTATTTTACCACTGAAATTTGGAATTTTTTTCCTTTTCCGTGTATGTTGAACCCATGCAGTAATTAACGAGAACTGAGATATTTTATAAGTCGAAATTATAGATCGAGAAATATATTTTCATAACGCAATGTAATCAGAAATATGGGTTTCACTCTACTAAATAACTACAATTAGCTTCTGGCTTTGCATATAACTGTCAATATTGACAATATTTGAGTTCTAAAACTCCCATGTGATCATGTAATACTTCCAGATTGGCCAGCATTTTGATTCAGTGCCCCTCATCACACGCGCAATACTGAAGTATACATGTATCAATGAGGACATGGTAACAATGGGTCTGACAGGCAAAATGGATATTTTCATACCCCCCACGTTGATTGAGGCGATATATTTAAGTTGGGCCATCGTTTAGATATGTTACTTGGCAGACGTGCCACATAAAGTGAACTTCATTTGGATGAGCCATCATACTTTCACATTTCGGCTTTTTAAATTTTTTGTCATTTAAAATTGTTATTCTAACTACCTGTTTATTGTGCCCACGTTTTATGATTTTATAGGATTTCTTACTATTGTCTCGATGAGTGCCCTGTGGTTGTTTAAATGTTGTGATAGTATTTTTGTCACGCAATGGATGACAGCGATTGTAAGAACACTTTGCCAGTTAATGTTTGTTGACGATTCCGCATTTATGGATCAAATGGTAAAAAACACAGATGTAGCGTTGCTTCATGAAATGAATTCTCAGTCTTAGAGGTCGTCCTTAACTTGCTATGAGGTATGAGTAAGACTATTATTGAAGGACTCATGACGACTTCAAGATGAAGAACAGCAGTTAAAGCCTTGTTCCATTTCTTTGTATTACAGTGTATTCGTATAGACTTTATCTCATTTGCATTTACCCCATATCCATTCATTGTTAATTTTAGGTGACTGAGAAAATTCAAAAAATGTTATGATGGCGGTCTTTTAAAATTCTTAAGTAGAGTCTAACCTTAAGCAGAAAATNGTGTGGGGGGGGGGGGGGGGTAAACGTTTGCCTTTAAATGACGTTTTAGTTATCAATTTATTAAATGTGTCTAGTTGGCGGGAAATATAAACATATATTGCAACTACGACCAACCAGTATCTAGAACAGGCCTGTCAATTTAGATGCTGAATATGCACATTTCGACAACCTATGTCTATTCAGTGCTGACCAAATCAAAACATTTGGAAATCCATATACCGAAATATGTGTAAAATCTGACAGAGAACAAATGGCACATAGGGTCTAAATATCCCATTTTTCAACATCATATTTTTTTTAGCTTGAATTTGATAAATATTTGTAGCATACATACTTCAAAAAACGTTGCTCTATTGTTTTGTTTTACCAAGTATATATAAGGACTTTGTCTCATGTACATTTACTACATATCGCTAATAGTATATAGGGACGATTCAGTTAGCATTTATCGTGGTGGTGCCGGAAATGATGTCATCGGAAGTGACTTAGACCGAAAGTGACGTTATTGGAAATCATGTTACCGTAATACGAAATGATATAACTGCGCATGCGCAACTGCATGGAATTGGGTATTTATCTCCTGTAAGCCGCCATGTTGACCGGGAATTACGTGTTGGAACAAAACGTTAAACCAAACAGGGCTGATTTCTATCCCGTCCGCATTTTTCAAAGGGAGATAACTCTAGGAATTATAAATACATTTCGAGTTGCTAGGCAAATTGTTGGTTGCTAGGTGTCTTCGATCACGTCATAGTTTTGGAGGGGAGATAATTCTTGCTAATATTTTCTCTGCGCTTTTTCCAGTTTTTTTATTTCATTCGAAAAGACGAGAACTATTTAATTCGCGTTTTCGTGTCCGGGATTTCGCGTTTTCGTTCTCGCGTTTTCGCCTTTTCGCGTTTTCGACTTTTCGTGTTTTCACTTTCTTGATCTCGCGTTTTCGCCTTTTCGCGTTGTTGAATGATGGCACGAAAACACGAAAACGCAAAAATGGCCGCATCTGGCTTCCATACAAACCTTAACCCTTACCCTATCCATGATTTAACCCTTCACATAATCTTACCTTAACACTAACCCTATCTATAATCTAACCCTAACCTTTAATATTCGCTGACCTTAACCCTTACCCTAACCCTAAAAGTAATTGAACCCTTACCTTAGCACTAATACTAACTTTAACCATAGTAGTCAGGGGTCACGTGTTGTTCCAACGATTAAGGTTTCCAAGAGGACCACTTGCGTCTAAAGCCGAGAACACACCTACTTCCTGTCGTGCATGCGCGCTGTTCTTATGCTAAACAAGATCCCTGCGGGGTCACGTATTGTTCGAACACGTCATTTCCGGTTAACATGGCGGTCTACGGGTGATCAATATCCACTTCTGGTTGCTAATGCGCAGTAAAACCACTTCGTGTTCCGGTTACATGACTTCCACTTCCCGTCACATGACTTCCGGGCTCAATAACTTCTGGTGACCAAAAATATTTATTACAGTAATAATGATTTTTTCAACAAACGCATACATTGATTGACTATAATTATGATCTCGTCGATTCGCACTTGGTCGATAGTGAAGAATATTTAAGCAATTTGAATACCAGATGGTTGTTTCTCCACCTTTCTTCGTGGCATGATGACACGATTAAAATTATTAAAAAAAACGTGTTTGTTTCAAGTAGTTAACTAGACCGTAATTTAGGCATCAACTGAGAGTTACAGCTAAGCGAATGCATGGCACATACATGTGCAGTTATAGCTTAATATTTCCAATACTGTCCATTTATTATACTACACTTGATAATGATATTTTTTTATTCATAAAAGGCGTGACACGAATGATTGCGACCCTGCATGTGATGAAGGATGTCACTGTGGTCATGGCATGTGCCATTGTCCAGGAAAGTAAGTAAAACTCCGTACATTCATCTAGGTTTCATTAAAATAAGAATCGTGTTAGTATTTGCAGTTATTTGGTTCCATCGCCAGACACAACAATCAAAGAAAGTTTCACTACCTTTCTCAGGACTATTCAAATAAAGTTTTTAGCCAATATTTTCACTTATTAAAATCAAATACAACAGTTTCCCTAAGTTGTGCCAATTAAATAATTTCTAACAAGTACGACAGACTCTAATCCAAAAAATTGAATGAAATCTGAGCTGCAATTACCTGGAAGAGTAAGAATTATTGAGGCAGTTAGATCTACAAATTTGGTCCACACAAGGGAAATCTGGATCAGAATATGGATTGACATATGAAATCAATTGAAGGATCAGTCTATGACGTCACACTTTAACTATAGTTCGACAAGAGTCGAGTGGATTATATCTTAGGTACTCAAAGGAAAAAAATGATTGTTCGCCCAACGAAAAAAAAGATTGTTCGCATTCCATGAATGTAACATTGAAAAAAGATAGTTATCGGCTTCCATAATAAGAAATTAAACCTTTAATCTCCAACAAATTAAGATTAAGGACTAATTAACATACTTTGAAAAAAATTACAATTTGAACACTTCCGGTATTTGTTTTTGGTTTTTTTTTCGCATTTAACAGTGCTATTAAGAGCTACGGAAAACTGGTATAGAATTATTTGGAGTTACGGTGCTTTGGCCCCTAATTAAGATAAACTGAAGAAAATTCGAGAAAACTGCAAAAAAAGTTAAAATTGCCGTGCACCTACGTGCATTCATGAATATACTTGAAACTTGTTGAAAAAGTAAAGGTTGATATGTTAATAATATATGTACACTTAACGTGCGTCTTTATGCACCATGTCAGCATTATGTATTTGTGCAATGAAAATTGATAAATCATCAAAGTTTGTTTACAAAAGTCTTCGTTGATGTACCCAACTCGTTTACAAAATACGTCAATTTCAAATTAAAAATCAAAGTGTCGTTTCTTACCCGAAGATGGCAATATTAATTTGACTACGACAAATATTGGCGTTACTATTAGGCTAATTAGATTATTATTTGACTCTCTTGTCTTACACGTGCCAAATATTTCATTTTTATCTGCACGGATGGGACATAAGTTGCCAACTGAAAGGCCACGTGAAAACCTCATGCTTTGCGAATTCGGTATTCTATTTCTTTGATAAAGAGTAGGTAAGAGCAGGCCTAGCTAGGTGACCTAGTTTTGCATTTATCGGCAAAATGTACATTTTTCTCTTTGATATTACTGACTGATATTGTCAGTATCTCCGTACTGACCTGATACAAGAAAATATCAGACAAAGACGCCACGAATATGACGTCACAACTCTTATGAAGTTGTCGATAAAAACAATAATGGCCCCTCAATAATGGTAGTTTTGAAGGTCTCGACAGAAAATATCATTGGTTTCACAGCTCTTCATATCGTACTCGCCGTGATACGGGGATATTTTCTGTCTCGACCTTCAAAACTACCATTATTCTATACTTATATCCACTCTATATATGCAGTTATATTAAATATAAAGAAAAAGGACAAACAGAAGATATTTTCTTATATATCGTATAGACATGTAAGGCTCAAACAACTGTTACATATGTATTGTAAATTTTCTTCTTACAGGTGAAAGACAGAGCTGGGCGGGAAATTCAACAATAATAAAAAATTACTAGTTCGTAACGGAATCTACATTTTAATTACTGATTCACCGCCAGGTTTTGCTATTATCTTAATTTAATCTTGACTAAGATTTTGTCCGTAGCGAAAGAATCTCGGAGGAAAGAATGTCAGCAAAAATACTGTAATACTTTTAATTTAAGTAGTAGCTTCAAGCATATGTGGATACTTAAAAAATCATACGATCTTCGTTCATTGAATCGTATTCTATTATGATTGAATCGTATTTTAATATGGATAATTTTGTTAATTGTAAATTATAAATTAATAAGAAAGGCAGCTGTTGAAATAGTTCAAAATAATGTTTTATCCTCAATTTCTTGCCGACAAAATCATACTGAAGATATTGCCCTCTGTTTTGTCTATCTTTTCGCTCTAGAATTTATTGTACATTTCTGTAAGATAGTCTATAAACCAAAGGCTCCCAGGAGCCTGCATCACTCACCCGGCTTTCAGTTGCCACAACCAAGCTCACATTGTAAGTTATACAGTTGAACTTTAGTCTCTCAAACTTTGGTAGCTCGAGCACCACCAATACCTTGAACTGTATTTTTAAGTCTGATCATGTTTTACTATAATATATTTTTGTTGGGCTTTTTGACAAATACGTTCTTGACAAGGACCACTTTCGACACCAGCTTTGAAGTTGAGATATCATTTTGGAAATGGCGATCAACAACAATTTTTAACACCATATTTTCAAGTTACAGCATCAATTTGTATTTGGAAACCAAATTTCATTGAAATCTGACAATGTTGAATTTTCCCGCCTGTTTGGCGGCCATTTTGAAAATGGTGGTCAACGAACAATTTTCAATGACCGGTTTTGAAGTCACAACATCAACATCTATTTGGAAACCGAATTTCATTGAAATCAGACAATGTTGAATTCTCCCACCTTTTTGACAGCCATTTAAAAATGGCGATCAACAATCAATTTTCCTCACCGGTTTTGAAACAACGACATCAATATATACTTGGAAACCAAATTTCATTGAAATCGGAAAATGTTTAAATTTCCCGCCTTTTTGCATTGGCTGCAATGGTTTTAAATGGCGGTCAACGAACAATTTTAAACATCAGTTTTGAATTTGCAACATCAATATAAATTTGGAAACCAATTTCATTGAAATCGGACAATGTTGAATTTTCCCCGTCTTTTTGTTTTGTTGGCCATTTTAAAAATGGCGGTCAACAAACAAGTTTCGAGTCCAATTTTGAAGTCACAACATCAATATGTATTTGGAAACCAATTTTTATTGAAATCGGACAATGTTGAATTAATCGGCCTTTTTTGGCAGCCATTTAAAAATGGCAGTTAACAAACAGTTTTCAACACCGGTTTTGAAGTAGCGACATCAATATCAACTTGGAAATCAAATTTCATTGAAATCAGACAATGTTGAATTTTCCTACCTTTTTTGGCGACCATTTTTAAAATGGCGGTCAACGAGCAATTTTCATCACCAGTTTTGAAGTCGCCACAGCATGGCAACTTTTTTTTTTATCAATTTTCAATTAACCTTCATCTAGTATATACAGTTTTGGAAATAAAAGACGAAAATCATAAAAATTTTGAAAATTACATGAAAAAGGGCAATAACTTCTACAAGGGGTTTTATATTTTCTGCAAAATGTCAGGGTGGGGTAGATATTGATATGCTGAACCTTTTTGCAATTTACACTTGACCTCTATCTGTTACACTTTTTTGAAATAAAAAAATAAAAAAGGCAAAAAAATGAAAATTTTACGAAAATATACAAATGTAAGCGCTATAACTCCGAGATGGGTTTCATTTTTTCTTCAAAATTGAACGGTAGGTAGATCTCATCATGCTTATCATTTTAACCCGTGTTGGTTTTTGATGTTATGGTTTTCGAGTTATTGGCCAAAAACTGCAATTTACCCCTAAGTTCTATTTTTAGCAATGGCGGTCATGTTGTTTGACCAGCCAACTAATCGAACAGTAGTATAGAAGGACAGGCAAATTAGCATTTGCGGCGGTGCGTTGTCATAGGAACACGAAGTGTTCCGAAGTGTTGCCGATCTCTCGGTAATACCTTATTGTTCGGTGGAGCCGTCGCGGCGGAGTGTTGCCATGGGAACACGAAGTGTTCCCGGTCGTGACGTCATCAAAACATGGCATCCTGGGAAATTTGACTTGAAGTGAATAGTCTTATTTGAAGTCATAAACAACCATATTGATTGGAAGTGATGATATGAATCAATATAAGACTAAACAGGGGACTTGAATTTAAAGTCATAAACAACCATATTGATTGAAAGTGATGATATGAATCAATACAAGACTAAACATGGGTACTGTGGAGGGGTATGGGAGTGTGCATGCGCAACCAGAAGTGATCGTTTATTTCCCTGATATCGCCATATTGATTGGAAATGAAGTGATGGATGGACGTAGCACCCCGTAAGGGTACTGTTATTTATTTGTGTCTTCTATCAGGTCCACTTTCATTGCGACCATCTTGTTTTTCGTGGAAAGATAACCCTTGTAGTTAAAAAAGTCACTCTGCATTTATCCAGGCTTGTGACTGGCTATAACTATAGAGTTATAGGCTGCATTAACTTTTTTATCTTTTTTTTTTCTTTTGTGCAACTAACAATTACAGTTCTTCATTCACTCTTTTTAGTTCTCTTCCATCCACATTTTGGAAACCATTTTGCGTGTTTCTCCAATGGATCGTCGTTTTCTTCCCAATCATTCAGAATTCCTCAACAGTAAAAACATTGTATTTTATCACCTTGGTTTAAATAAAATAGTCCAGCATTTGCAAGGTCCGATGGTCGTTGTTTCAGTTGTACCGGCCATCCAGTGTAAGACTCTAGTCTTACTGATTCATAGGCATACTCTATGTATTCTGGGAACGTAATGTCAGGTGTTTCTGTGGGAGTTCTCGGTATAAACCAATGTTTTTGTAAACATTCTTGAATAAAGGAACATGTTGGAAAATGTCTATGGTGTTCAATGTGTACCACATCATGAACTCTGCAGTCACCCAATACTCCACAACACTGTGTGCACTGACATTTGCCTTCTATACCAATATAATAAAAATAGTCTTGTGTGAGATTCAAGGATTGTACCGCATTTGACGTCCACGTTTTGAAGGTATCTAGACGTAAATCAAAATTTTCTCTCCGAGTTTTCAATCGCTCCAACGGGCTTTCAGGGGTGCAGTCCATCTGTAGTCTGTGTCGTACACGGCTTAAAAGCCTGATTTGAAACTTCCACTGCTTTCTAATTCCCACTGCTAATCACAACTGGTCAGCAGAAAGGTAGTCTGGCGACTTAGGGAGCTGGTCGTTTACGCCTTTATATAATCAAATTGGGTGTTTTCTATCAGGTCCGCGTTCATGGTTTGGTAAAGGAGTTAACTCGTGATTTACTAATGCTGCTTATGAGTTGATTACAATTATGAATATTCACCTCACGAGTATATTTTTGTCAGTGCTCGCGGGCTCGTTTCAGTATTCGATGGTGGTGGTGATGGGATGATAGGCTGTTATGGTGGTGGTGGTGGTGAGATAAAATAAGAAAAAGACCAATTGTTTGACATAAACTCCATACATTTCACTTCTTCGTTCCATGTGAAAGGGCCATTCTGCATTTCCCCAGGCTTGTGACTGTCTATAACTATATAGTTATAGGCTGCATTACCCCTTTCCTCCTATCCCATATGTCATTGATTCATCTTTTACTTCGAGTCGTTGCTGTCTTCAGCTGATGGTGGGTAAAAATGATTAAATACTCCATCAAACAGATACTGTCTTTTTTCTACGGCATACTTCCAGGTCTCTCTAGTATCATAGTCCTCTTCTTCTTTCAAACTTTGGACCGTTTTCTTGATTTTTCTATGCACTAGTCTTTCCGCATATCCTCCATCCAGAATACACTATTGAGATAAGCATCTTTCATCGTTTCCCTGTATTACGGGAACATTTTTTATATCCAAGTTTTCGTGCCTTATTCTCCTCATGTCCGGCGTCTGTATACTTTTCCACTTTTTCTTCGTATTCGGACTGATTTGCATGAGTGACTTTGTCTACTATAATATTACATGGAGATTCAGAGTCTGAGTCTTCTTCATCTGATCTCTCATCGCTGGTATACTCAGATTCTTCACTAACATGACTATCGTCGGACATCTTAGAGTACGTTTCCATATCCTGTTGTTTGTCTATCTCTTGCTCTGTATTGTGACGCGATTGATTGTGACGCAGAAGACAGAACTGTCTAATGGAATTATAATTACAGTTATCACAGTGATACATTCCAGAGGTCTTCACCCCTTGAGATTCGTTGAACGAATGAGGAAACTTTAACTATCGAAGCTTTAAATACTTCAGACTCACGAGTATGCTCACATGACTCACGAGTTGCTCACGAGTATATTTTAATTAGTGCTCGCGTGCTCATTTCACTATATTGCTGCTGCTGCTGCGCCAGAGACGAGGTGTAATTGCTGCTGCTGCTGCTGATGTTGATAATGACGTCATATCACTATATTGCTGTTGCTGCTGGTGGTGGTTGTGGTGTTATGAATTCCGAAAAATAGATTGTCTTTTTATAGAAATCAACCAATCAGAAACCTTCTTACAAAATGAACTAACCAATCACTTTCATCGATGCAAATAACTCACCATCTACGTTGTCCAGACGTTTTTTTTAGGTAAGTGCCCGTTCCTTTTTGTGTAGAGTTATTTCCCCTTTTAGATAATATTTTACTTTTTTATCCACAATCTTAATCTTTTTTAGAAATTCTTTTTTCAATTTATTTTATTATATAATCTGAAACTATCTACTTCTTTTTTTGGTTTACTTGGTCCAGCTTCATTTTCTTTTTCATCATTTACTTTTTCATCTTCATCATCACTAATCATATATGTACTATTTGATCATCATCATTATCTTCATCTTCATCATCACTCCATAAATCTTGTGTTGACATTTTTTTATGTATAACATCTGTTGCTTTGCCACTTTTATCTTCTCATCCAACTTCATTTTAGCTGCTGTAGTGTAACATAACTTCTGATTTCTTAGACATCCTGGTACCATTATCAATTCTCTTAATGGTCTATCTTCTAAGTAAAGGTTAGAAGGTTACTAAATTTTTCTTAATAATTAAGAAGTCGAGCCGACAGGCGAGACTTCTTAATTGTTAAGAAAGATTTAGTAACCTTCTAACCCACCTAGAAGGTATGTCTTACTCGAGACTCCCTTTTATCTGACAAGGTGTTACTCTATGATCTTTACAAATCAAAGACTATACGGTCAATATTTGTTAATCAGCAAAGAAAAAGGAAGAAGGCAGTGAATGTAATTTATTGCTCATCAAACACTTGTCAAAATGATACTGAAAATTTGTTTTATTTTAACAAAAACATTCGATGTGAACGGGTCAGATTAACTGGGAGAATTTCAAAGATAAATATTCTGAGAATACAATATTCAAAATAATAATTCCGGGAATAGTATTTGAATCGAAAAAAAAGTTTTAGTTTGATTGTTTCCGAATCGATATAGCAAATGTGATCAATGGATGGAAAATATACAGTTTTGTTGTGAAAATAGAAAAAATGAAAATTGAAATTTGGAAAAAAATAAGTCTCATCATAAAAATTGAAAATATAAAGTGAAAGAATGGAAATGTGAAATGAAATTACAGCTTCATTGTGATAAATGAAAAATTGAAATTTGGATGAAAATTAGCCTTTCCTTTTAAAAAGAAAGTGAAAAAAGTGAAAATTGAAATTATCTAGTGGAATTAAATTTTGTAAGCAATAAAATTTTAAGATGGATATTTTATTACCACATTCTTTATTTATTTAGCAAATGATCCGCGACTAATCAGAATGATGCATTTCTAATCTCTTATGTGTTCAATGTCTGTCTACTCTATTGTTCTGACTTGTATTAAGCAAGTTATTAAGATGGTCAGTAGACAGATTCCTAACACTTAAGAGATTGGAAATGCAGGATTCTGATTGGTCAAGAAGTAAAACATACCTTCTAATATCATCTCTATTGTTTTTGCTAAATCTGGTTTTCTTCTACCATCAGTTCTTTTCATCATTGTTTTTTCTCCAGTTGTTAAATCATAAACATGATATTCCATCTTGATTCTTCAAATTTTTTTCTACTGAATAATTTTTTAATATTTCATTTACTTTTTATACCAAAATAGTTTGATTGTTAATAATTAGTTTATTTCTTTTGATGCAATCATTCATTTTGTACAAGCTCAATCCTATGTGCGCATAAAAATAATAAATAAAAGAAATTAAAAAATAATCAAAAATAATCCTATCAGTGTTCTGTCTGTAAAATAATCGAAATACATGGAACTGCCTAGAGACAGAACACTGATTAGTATAAGCATGGTTTAGGGTACGAAATGGTAAGGATTGAGGTTAAAATATGGTTAAGGTAAATATATGAGTCGAGTTATTTGCATCGATGAAAGTGATTGGTTAGTTCATTTTGTAAGAAGGTTTCTGATTGGTTGATTTCCATAAAAAGACAATCTATTTTTCGGAATTTACAACACCACAAGTACCACCACCAGCAACATTAATATAGTGATATGACGTCATTATCATCATAAGCAGCAGCAGCAGCAGCAGCAATTATACCTCGTATCTGGCGCAGCAGCAGCAGCAATATAGTGAAATGAGCACGAGAGCACTAACAAAAATATACTCGTGAGCATCTCGTGAGTCGTGTGAGCATACTCGTGAGTCTGAAGTATTTAAAGCTTCGATAGATAAAGTTTCCTCATTCGTTCAACGAATCTCAAGGGGTGAAAACCTCTAGAATGTATCACTGTGATAGCTGTAATTATCATTCCAATAGACAGTTTAATCTTCTGCGTCACAAGTCATCGCGTCATAATACAGAGCAAGAAATGGACAAACAACAGGATATGGATACGTCCGAAGTCATGTTAGTGAAGAATCTGAGTATACCACCGATGAGAGATCTGATGAAGAAGACTCAGACTGGGAATCACCATGGTATATTATAGTAAACAAAGTCACTCATGCAAATCAGTCCGAATACGAAGAAAAGGTGGAAAAGAATACAGACGCCGGACATGGGGAGGATAAGGCACGAAAACTTGGATATAAAAAAATGTTCTCAGAATACAGGGAAACGATGAAAGATGCTTATCTCAATAGTGTATTCTGGATTGAGAATATGAGGAAAGACCCAGTGCATAGAAAAATCAAGAAAACTGTCCAAGGTTTGAAAGAAGAAAATGACTTTGATACTAGAGAGGCCTGGAAGTATGCCGTTATTTTGATCCACCATCAAGTGAAGACAGCAACGACTCGATGTAAAAGAAATACCAATGACATTTGGGTTGGGAGGAAAGGGGTAATGCAGCCTATAACTATGTAGTTATAGACAGTCACAAGCCTGGGGAAATGCAGAGTGACCCTTTCACATGGAACGAAGAAGTGAAATGTATGGATTTTGTGTCAAACAATTGGTCTTTTTCTTATTTTATCTCACCACCACCACCACCACAATAGCCTATTATCCCATCACCACCACCACCACCGGATACTGAAATGAGCACGCGAGTACTGACAAAAATATACCCGTGAGTCGAAAATTCATAATTGTAATCAACTCATAAGCAGCATTAGTAAATCAAGAGTTAAATCCCTTACCAAACAATGAACGTGGACCTGATAGAAAACACCCAATTGGATTATATAAAGGCGCAAATGACCAGCTCCCTCAGTCGCCAGACTACCATTCTCCTGACCAGTTGTGATTAGCAGTGGGAATAAGAAAGCAGTGGAAGTTTCACATCAGGCAGTGTACGAGACAGACTACATTGAATACTGATGGACTGCATCCCTGAAAGCCCGTTGGAGCGATTGAAACCCCTGAGAGAAAATTTTGGATTTAGATACCTTCAAAACGTGAACGTCAAATGCGGTACAATCCTTGGATCTCACACAAGACTATTTTTATTATATTGGTATAGAAGACAACTGTCAGTGCACACAGTGTGGTGGAGTATTGGGTGGCTTGAGAGCTGAAGACGTGGTACACATGGAACACCATAGACATTTTCCAAAATGTCCCTTTATTCAAGAATGTTTACAAAAACATGGGTTTATACCGAGAATTCCCGCAGAAACACCCGACATTACGTGCCCAAAATACATAGAGTATGCCAATGAATCAGTCAGACTAGAATCTGTCATCGGGTGGCCGGTACAACTGAAACAACGACCATCGGACCTTGCAAAGGCTGGACTATTTTATTTAAACCAAGGTGATAAAGTACAATGTTTTTAATGTGGAGGAATACTACATGATTGGAAAGAAAACGACGATCCATTAGAGGAACACGCAAAATGGTTTCCAAAATGTGGATGGCAGAGAACCAAAACTAAAAAGAGTGAATGTGGAAGTGTAATTGTTAGTTGCAAAAAAAATTTTTTAAAAAGTAAAAAAAGTTAATGCAGCCTATAAATCTAAAGTTATAGCCAGGCACAAGCCTGGATATATGCAGAGTGGCCTTTATTTTTTAAAACGAATACAAATACTAGCAGGAGTTATCTCCCCTATAAATAAGTTAATACAGCCTATAGGTCTAAAGTTACAGGGTTAGGGTTAGATTATAGATAGACCATAGAAATATCGATGATATTGTTTAAAACTTAAATTAAATTAAAAAAATAATTAAAATAAGAAAAAAAAATCACTTTTCCACTTCCGGTTGCGTATGCGTAATTTAAATCTTTAACAGCACTCCTAAGGAGTACTACGTCGATTGATCACATCATCTTCGATCAATATGGCGGTATAAGGAAATAAACACCTACTTCCGGTTGCGCATGCGCACTCCCATACCTCTTCACCACATCTCTGTTTAGTCTTATATTGATTCATATCATCATTTCCATTCAATATGGTTGTTAAGGGCTTCAAATAAGGCTATTTCCACTTCAAGTCAAATTTCCCAGGATTCCATGTTTTGATGACGTCACGACCGGCAACACTTCGTGTTCCAATGGCAATGCTCCGCCGCGACGGCTCCACCGGCACGGGCTAGGGTAAGGGGTATTACGGAGAGATCACCAACCCTTCGGAACACTTCGTGTTCACATGGCAACGCAACGCCACACGGCACCGCCGCAAATAATAAATTGCCTGTCCCTCTATACTACTTCGAACGCAATTTTGAAAGTGCATACCCTCGTAATGATTCTGGCCAAGTTTGGTTACAATGGGACCAGCAGTTTCAGAGGAGATAATTTTTTGAAATTGTTGACGGACGGACGGGCGACGGACGCAAAGTGATCGAGAAATCTCACATGGCCTTTAAGGTCGAGTGACCTAAAACCATTGTATATTATCCACACATGTACAAAAAAAATGTGATTAAATATATGCACTCGACGACGTTAGTTCTTTTGATGTTGTCTGGAGATGTCGAAAACATTAATTGATATCTTGTCAATATATGGCTCTCAATTTGGCTTTTTTTCTCATCATACTGACTGTGTGCAAACTAAAGAGAGCAACAGACTATATCCGTGTAGTGTTATTTTGAATCAACAGTTCCTCATTTCTACAAGTCATGGTTAAGAAAATAACACGTTACGTCAAATAGATCATAACATCCTAAAATTGTTTCCTGAAGTTCATTCAGTGGACTGACACATTTGTGACGTTGACTCCAGATAAACATAATGTTGAAAATAGTCTATAAGTCCGTCATCAAGCACACGAAAATGGTTGTTTCAATGTCTACCAGAAGTTACCATGTTATCTTTACATTTTATAGTACCTCTACTTTCATAATAAACATGTAACACTTAAAAATAAAAGCGTCCGCCGAGGGAACATTGACACGAGGCAAAGAGTTGCTTTTCCGATCATTTTTATTGCCGTTTCTTTTTCTGATTATTATTATTATGCTTACTATAATTCTTCCACATATTTTTGTCCGTTCGATTATTTTGAAATGGCTGCATGAAATGACTTCAAAATTGTGCACACATTTAGACCACTATCCGAAGTTATATACGTTATGCGTTTACAATTTTCAAAATGGCCGCCATTTCCAAGAAGGCCACCAAAATACGTCTTAATTTCAAAATTTCAACGTTGTCCGATATCAACACAAATTGATTTCTAGGTAGATTTTTGAGGATGTGAATAAGGTGGAATCATCGAATTGGTTGTCAGCTTTTTGCTTGCAATTGCAAAACTAGTCTCTTCTTCTTTTAAAGATAAATGGTCACATGCAATGTACAGGTACCGAGCCTATTTATCTTCCAACAACATAATTCCAGAATCTATGAACAAAAACTTCTATGGCTCAAGATACCATTTTCCTTGACACAATGAAATAAAGCTTTAATTAAGAAGAACCAAAAGAATTAAATCAACCGCCTTCCCCCGCCTTTCTTTAACTCTAAAATGTTAATGATATAAACAAGAGGCTCTCAAGAGCCTGTATCGCCCACCTGGGCCATGGCTGACACAATAAGTCAAAATAATCCAAACGTTTGAGGGTCTCATTTTCAAGTTTGTTGATAGACATTGATGTTATATGATCCAAAATTAAACTATGTTCCCCATTGACATCAGGTATGATTCCAATTGGCAATGTACTTTCAGAGGAAAAGATCTTTGAATATGTTTCCCTATAGGGTCCAATGCTAAAACCACGTTCCCAACTGGCGACCATCTTGCATATGCTGTGGACTTGCCGAACACATTTTTTAAAACAGGCCACCTAAGGACCATTGTAACTAAGTTTGGTTCAAATTGACCCAGTATTTTCAGAGTAGAAGATTTTTGCAATATTGTCCAATTTTCGACAAAGTTCTTGGATATGATACGAACTTGCCAGACATTTTTTTAGAAATGTGGCCACCTAAGGACCATTGTGACCAAGTTTTGTTCCAATTGGCCTAGCAGTTTCATTGGAGAAGATCTTTGAATATAGGTCCATTATTCGACAAAGATCCCACTAGCCGCAATATTGGATGGCGTTTTGACTTGCCGGACACATTTTTAAAGGGGACCACTAAGGACTTGTGACCAAGTTTGGTTCCAACTGGCCCTGTGTTTTCAACGAAGAAGATGTTTGAATGAAAAGATCACGACTGACAAATCCCGGACACAGAGATGGCAAGAACTCAACAAGCCATGGCCAGGTCAGTAAGGAAATCAATGCATGCTATTAAGCTAAGACATTTGCATGGTAAGGCAAACAATAAACGCTATAGGACACAATTTACCGATTTTTTTTTATCAAAACTGCAGGGCAGATAGATTTCGGCATTCTGAACAATTTTATCCGCATGTCAGATTTTTGATATCGACAGCTATTTTTAGTAACAACGGCTATGTCGTTTGGTCCTCGGACTAACCGACACATTTTTTACTACATACCTTGGTGATGCCCTTGGCCAAGTTTGGATTAAATTGGCCCAGTGGTTTCAGATTAGAAGATTTTAAAAAAAGATTGACGACTGACTGACGGACGGACGACGGATGCCTAGTGATGGCAAAAGCTCATCCTGGCACAGCCAGGTGAGCTAAAAATCTGATAAATGAACACCAAATTCATTTTCAAAAATTACTTTTTGAGTTTAAAATGTAAAAAGTAATGGTCTAATGGCCTTGTCACACTATTACGCACAGCACTAACGTGTGACCAACGTGTGAGTATATTTCCGTACACGCTGGTGTGCATTGTATCAGTTAGGGTAATAACCCGGCCATTAATTCAGGCTGTATTGGATATAAGTTTACCTTACGAGACATATTCCATTGCTTTGTGTAGAGACTTCGTCTCATGTACATTTACATGTACTCCATATTCCTTAGGTGCCAATCTCGGGGGGGGGGGGGGGGTCACTTCCACTATATGATGAGGTAGGGATGAGCTGCTGGAATAGGTACCTTTTTCTTGCTTCAGATTGTATGATAAGGGTAGTAATTTGTGATGAAAATATGTGATAAGGTAGGGAAATTCAGGTGAGATTATCTGATAAGGTCAATTTGTTGCATCTAAATCAAATACTTATTAGCATTTGAAATATCTACATTAATAGTATTAAACTGTGTGTAATTTTCTACTTTTTGATTGAAAATAAAGAATTTACAGTATTCACCCCAGTATATACAGTATAATATATGACAAGGTATACTTGTCTGCATTATATATGATTAGGTTTACTTTTCTGCTAAAAATATGCGATAAGGTAGATATTTTGGAGAATAATATGATAAGGGTGGGGTCCTGAT
>MJUU01025604.1:46425-71100 GCA_002080025.1 Modiolus philippinarum
CCCCCCCCCCCCCCCGAGGTGTCAATAGCGTAATTGTACAAATAGTTGCCGTAAATTAAGGTGTATGAAAAAAATTGTATTTTAAATTTGCATGATTGCTATCTTAAAAAATTATCATCATTCTTTAGACATATTTAAAAAAAATACATGCTAGATATGAAGAAAATGATTTTTGAAATACAAAGGATTTTCTAAAATGTTGTAATTTGTTTTCATGATAAAAAAAAACCCCACCCTCTTCCTTTTCCCCCTCCTCCTTTTCAAACTTTTGTTGTCACTTTTATTTTTCAATGAATTAAGAGGGTGGGGTATTTTTTTCTGAAACGAGTGCCTGTGATTTTGACTGCATTGTTGTATTTTCATGAAAAAATGTCTGCATTGTATCTGCATTTGTAAGTAATGAGGATATTTACAAAGTTCGAGAAAAATATGTTATCTGTGGAATCTAATGTCAAACCGTTTATCTGAATTCCAGCTGTTATCATCCATACTTCTGATATCATTAACCTCTTTCTGCTTCCGACCATCAAATACAGCTGTAAACAAAGTCAGCAAGGGTCAAACAGATGTTGAACTCCGAGATACACGCAGGTAAGTTTGATGTTTGAAAACAATTCAATCTCAAATAATAGGTAACTTACATTAATGTTTGAAAAAATGTCTTTACAAAATACAAATACAAATACTTTATTTGCACAAAATCATTAACAATGCATGGTTATGGTTAATTATAACTTAAACAAAAAAACAAATCCTTTCGTGAAATCCTTTCGTGAAATAGAAAAAAAATGTAATTAATTTTATACAGTACATATCAATGGATAAACATAATAATAACTTTCCTGAACTGTTGGGGACTGTAAAGCAACTCAATATAAATGAGGAGGATATTTTCAAAATAATTGGCGATTTGCATTAAAACATGTAGTTCTTTGTTCAAATAGCACTAATCGACGAGATCATTATTATAGTCAAGCAATATATGCGATTGTTAAAAAAAAATCATTATTACTGTAATAAACATTGATTAACAAAATGTAATTACAGTTATAATTTCTTTATCGGAATCGCATCTATTGTTTAGACTATAATAATGATCTCATCGATATAGTGAATATGCTCAGTGAATTAACTTTTTGAGTCTTTCTTCTTTTCCTACTACATTTCTAAAACATAGTATATATTTTTGGTATCTTGTAACGATAGTTTGTAGAGGTAATGGAAGTATTTGAAATTGTGTACTGATTGACTTAATTTTACACGCGTATGGAAACTTGCCAAGTTCAAACCCGGGTCATGGCATGTATCTCCACTCTCTTAATTATCTATGATCACATGTGTAAAATTTTACACGTGAGTAATCAGATGGTTGCAGCACGTGTCGTTATTCATACTTCACAATTTAAAGCTTAATTTTATTCAAATGAAAATAAACAACTTTTTTTTTCTAATACACAAAGCCACTGTTGTGTAAAACCAATAATGATCAATTATGTACATATCAATAAAATGTGACTAGGGCCAAATTTTCGGCGCAACGAAAGTAATGTTACGAGGTTCTACTTTTATGGAATATTTTCGCAAAGTGTCATCTCATCTCTTTTCTTTTATTTGTTTTTGTTGTTGTTGTTTTTTTTCCTGTGTTTTTGTTTTCTTGTGTCTTGTCTGTTTTCTAGTTAGTTTACTTTATGTATACATGAGTCTAGGATGATGTTTATTTCGCTGAACTTGATTACTCTTTAGGGTCGACTCTGACCTGCTGGGTGTAGGGTTTCCTCACCGTTCATTGAAGATATAATGATGGCTTTGAGTTGTTGTTACTCCCCCTTCGGGTCGTTGTCTCTTTGAAACATTACCCGTGTCCCTTCTTTTTTCTATTAGTCCTCGTTGTAGCCGTGAGAATCTATATTATATTATTTACCCAATTTCTCTGTCTATATATTAAGATTTTATCAAAATGATTATCTTAAAATAAAAACTGCGTCGTCAAATGAGAATGTCGATCATTTTTGGTGGTACCTCAAAACATACATTGTACATGTACACGCTTGCATCGATACTCCAATGAAGATTTTTGTCGACAAAATTTGATAATAATAATTTGTCCCATCGGGGACAGGGGGTATACTATTTTCAGTCTGTGTGTGCATGCGTGCGTGTGTGTTGGTCCGTCCGTAACACATATTCGTCGCATTTATCTCGGCAATGGTAAAAAGTATAGATCTGAAATTTTATCACAAGCTTTGTATAATCATGCCATATTGTGGGATGCGTTTTTGGACCAGAATACTACTTCCTATTTACCGACTTTGGTCAATTTTGACACTTGTAGCATTATAGAGCGAATTTGAAGATTCTTCAAAGTTTTCTCTGTAATGGTAAATGATACAAAGCTGATATTTTGCCAGAAGCTTTGCATGGTCTTGCCATATTAATGTGGGATGTGTTTTCTGACTTGTCAGAATACTGCTTCCTGTTTACCGACTTTGTCAATTTTTTTTGCAATTTTGGCATAATGGAGTAATTTTTCGTCAAAGATTTCTTTGCATTATTTTATGAAATTTTGTCACAAGCTATGTATAGTCATGCCATATTGCATGTATTGTGGGATGTGTTTTCAGACCAATCGGGATACTGATTTCTGTTAACCGACTTCGTCAATTTGTGACTTTTGCAGCATTATACAGTAATTTTTCGTAAATTATTCTCTGCAGTGTTGTATTATACAGCTTTGAAATTTTGTCACAAGCTTTGTATAGTCATGCCATATTGTGGGATGCATTTTCATGCCATATTGTGGGATGCGTTTTCAGACCAATAGAGACACTACTACCTGTTTACTCACTTAGTCAATTTTGATGTTCACTTCTGTATTGGGTTCACACACACACACCCTTGAATTTGCACTTTCCCTCTATGATTCAGGGTACACTGAGTGGGGGTATAATTGGACGCCATTCGCGACAGCTCTTGCTTTTTTTTAGTGTTTTTGCATTTTCTTTGTGATAAGCGTAAATAAGCAGTCAAAGCGTTGTAACTCCAACATTTGATAAGCTTGTTGTAACGTTGTAACTCCAACATTTGATAAGTTCTCTTTCAGTTTTTAAATATGTTTGGATTTATGGTCTTCCAAACGTTTAGATTTTATCTGCACTGAAGAGACATAAGTTGTCGAAATGCGCATATGCAGAAAGTAAATTCACAGTAACTTCGGTATTTAGTTATTTGTAATATACTTTTTCAGTTTGCTCTTTACAGGACTGGAAATGTGCAGAAATGTTATACTGGAAGTAAACAAAAAATGCAATTATTCAATGATGTTAAATATTATTCAATCTGATTAATTTCTCATAAATGAAGCAGATAACTATCTCTTTGCACCGTTATATTCATTGAAGTCGAACTTTCGGATTTTTTTGTTGGAATACCTAATTTGTAAATGAATTGTGATGGATTAAAAAGCAAATAAAACACTTTTCTAAAGACGGAATTACCATCTTGTCCAATTCTCTATCAAATTGTACTTAATTCTTTCAAACTGTCATTATTTCAAATTATAATTCTTTAAAATTGTAATCAATTGTTTCAGAATAAAAACACAGGCTTAACAACAAAAAACGTGACAACTGGGAAAACAAGACAACCCATTTTCGCTTTAACACAGGTGAAGACCCTAACGAGAATGCAGAAATCGGACAACTCGAAAATTGTGATTGAAAACGAATACAGAAACCTAGACTGCCACATGCAACACACAGGTTAGTAAGGATGTTGTAGGTTATATAACACGCGAAACCCTATTTCTCGCGACAATTAAGTATAGAAAAGTTTAAAAGGTTTATGCATAAAGGACTTGTGATTTGTCATCCCTGACGCATCATTCAGCTTGATAGCGGCAATAAAATATTAATATACTTCTAGCATCCTAGTATCCCCGGACGATCTAATCATTAACAATGAAGGGATATGGGGTATATGCAAATGAGACAAAGTCTCTACAAATATATGGTAATACTAAACAATGGAGCAACGCTTATTAGCTCACCCAAAGGGTCATCCGTCCGTCGTCCGGTGTTAACTTTTCTTATTTTTATCTTCTCCTTTGAAACTACTGAAGCAAATTAAACCAAACTTTACAGGAATAATGTATGGAAGGTCCTTCACAAAATATGCTCATTTCGTTCTGGTCCGATAAAAAACATGGCCACCAGTGCGGATCTTTGTTTATACACTGAACCCTATTGTAAAAACATCATTTTCAACATCTGCTCTGAAATTACAGAAGCAAATTTAACTAAACGGTACTTATATGACGTACGGAAGTTCCTTTACAAAGAAGGCTCATTTTATTCCGATTCCACAGAAAGCATAGCCGCCAGCATTTGCATGGACCCTAAAACATCTTTTTTATCATCTGCTTTGAAACCATAGATGGAAAAACAGCCAAACTTAACAGTCATAATGTATTTTAGGTCCTTGCTCATTTTGTTACGATCCAACTAAAAACATGATGGCCACTACAGAACAAAGTTTGATATTTAACCGTATGGGCAAAATCATTTTCTTCATCATTCAAGCAAATTTTAACCAAAATTAACTTGAATGACGCTTGGAAGTCTTTCACAAAGATTGCTCATTTCGTTCTACTTCAACAAAGAATTGGCCGACGTAAAATAGTTAACCATTGGCCCGATAAAAAAATGAAATTCATATTTTAATAATCTCCTCTTAAACCCCTAAATTTTAATTAATGATGCATGGAAGGTCCTTTAAAAAGGTTTTTTAATATCGTTTTGATCTGATAGAAATCAAGACCGCAAAGAACATATTTCAACATAGCACCCTATTGGATAAATATCATAAGCGCCCGTCGAAAGATGGGCGTATTTTGGTATATCCTCTGTCTGTCCGTACGTTAACTTTTCGGTTTCCGGATTTTTTTTTATAACCGCTTGACACATTGATTTGATATTTGGTATATGAGTGTATCTAGTTGAGATACAGATCAAGTTCGAATTTGGTTCTGGTTGGTTGATTTTGTACAAAGTTATGGACCTTGAACTCAGTGAAATTTCGAAAATATAGCTAACCGGTTTTTAGCTCACCTGGCCTAAAAGGCTATGTGAGATTTTGCCATCACTATGCGTCCGTCGTCCGTCTGCCCGTCTGTCCGTCTGTCAACAATGTCCGTCGTCCGTCTGCCCGTCTGTCAACAATATCAAAAATCTTCACGTCTGAAACCATTGGGCCAAATGTAACCAAACTTGGCCTGAATCATCACCAGAGTATGGCTTCTAAAAATTGTGTTCGATTAGGCGGCAGGTCAAACAACATGGGCGCCATTGCTAAAAATAGAAGATAGGGGTAAATTGCAGTTTTTGTCTAATAAATTGAAAACCGTTACAGATATCAAAATTCTGACATGGGATAAAAATGATAAGCGTGATGAGATCTATCCCTCATGCAATTTTGAAGAAAATCTGTAACCCATCTCGGAGTTATAGCCCTTTTCCGTAAAATTATCAAAATTCTTGCATTTTTTATTTCTTATTTCAAAGAGTGTAAGAGGTCAAGTGTAAATTGCAAAAATGTTCAGCATATATCTACCCACCCTGAAATTTTGAAGAGAATCCATAAACCATTGTAGGAGTTACTGCCCTTTTTACCATTTTTTTTTTGAAAATTCGTGTTTTTTGTCTTTTATTTCCAAAACTATAGAAGATGAAGGTTAAGTGTAATATGATGAAATGTTTGCCATTCAGTGGTGACTTTAAAACTGGTGTTGATAATAGTTCGTTGACCAACATTTTTTAAAATGGCCACCAAAAAAGGCGGGAAAATTCAACATTGTCCGATTTCGATAAAATTTGGTTTCCAAATAGATATTGATGTTGCGGCTTCAAAACCGGTGTTGAAAATTGTTCGTTGACCGCCATTTTTAAAATGGTTGTAAAAAGGGCGGGAAAATTCAACATTGTCTGATTTCAATGAAATTTGGTTTCCAAATAGGTATTGATGTCGCAACTTCAAAACCAATCTTAAAATCTTAAAAGTTATTCGTTGACTGCAAAATGGTTGCCAAAAAAGGCAGGAAAATTCAACATTATCTGATTTTAATTAAATTTGGTATCAAAGTGGATATTGATGTTGCGGCTTCAAAACCGGTGTTGAAAATTGTTTGTTGACTGTCATTTTCAAATGGCTGCCAAAAAACGCGGGAAAATTCAATGTTGTCGGATTTCAATGAAAAAAAATTTTTTTTTTTGGTTTGGTTTTGGTTTCCAAATAGATATTGATGTTGCAACTTCAAACCGATGATGAAAATTGTTCGTTGATCGCCATTTACAAAATAAAAGTGGTGTCGAAAGTGGTCCTTAGAAAGAAGGTTTTTTTTGTCAAAAAAGCTTAACAGAGAAATACAGTAAAACATGATCAAACTTTAAATAGAGTTCAAGATATTGGTGTGTTCGAGCTACGAAAGTTTGAGAGACTGACGACCAATTGTATAACTTACCCTGTTACCTTGATTGTGGCAACTGAAAGCCAGGTGAGCGATACAGGCTCCTGGGAGCCTCTGGTTTTTCTGTAACCGCTTCACCTATTGATTTGGTGTGTACCAGGTGAGATACAGAACAAGTATGAATTTGGTTTTGGTCAGTTGATATTGTACAGAGTTGTGGGCCTTGAACTTTGTTAAATTTGGAAAAAATATAGGTTTACAGAGTTTTTTCTGGTACCCCTTGACATAAATTATTCAATATTTTGTGTATGAGTTGAGATGCAGATCGAGTTCTAATTTGGCTATGATTGGTTGATTTTGTACAGAGTTACGGCAAGTATTTTTGTTTAAAATATAAGTTTCTGGACTTTTTTTGGCCGGGTTGCACGGAGTGCAAATCCGGGTAATAGTGGTGACGAAATTTTGTGAATGTTGGGCGGGTGGGTGGCGGTCCGGAAAATTTAATACCTATTTTGTGAAATCAACTCATCATAGTTTTCAACCCAGATCTTTCAAACTTTACAGAATGTTTCTAAATACATTGAAGATGTGAACCTGACTTCATGGAATTATTTCGGAATTATTTTCCTATTTTTCTGGACTTATGAACTTAGTCATTTTTATAGACGTTTTCAACAGAGGGTACCTATTTTGTGAAATAAACTCCTCCTAAAGTTTTCAATTAAGATCTTTGAAACTTTACAAAATGTTTCTAAATATATTGAAAATATGCTCCTGATTTTATAGAATTATTTCGGAATTTTTTCCCTATTTTTCCGGACTTTGAAATTACGTCTTTATTATCATCGTTTTCGACAATGAGTACCTTTTTTGTGAAATTAACTCCTCCATAAGTTTTCAACCCAGATCTTTGAAACTTCACAGAATGTTTTCCTATATATTGAAGATGTGCACCTCAATTTATGGAATTATTTCGGAAATTTTTTCCCACCATTCCGAACTTTGGAACTTAGTCATTTTTATTGGCATTTTAACAGATGGTACCTATTTTGTGAAATCAACTTCTTCAGTTTTCAACCCAGATCTTTGAAACTTTACAGAAAGTTTTGATATATATTGAAGATGTCATCCGCAGCATTATGAACTCTTCAATATATAAAAAACGGAGTGCAAATCCAGGTAATAGTATGATGAATGTTGGGCGGGAGGGCGTTGGAGTAACTTTCGAGGAGTAACTTCTAATTAGCAGCATTATGAACTTCATTATGAAAAAGTGGACACAACCCTTGACTTTATGGAATAAATTCGGAATTTTTTTCCTATTATTCCTTCCAAAAAGGTATCAGGCAGGTCCGTACCTCATCCAAGATGGCCGCCAGGGGGGAACATAATTTTAACATTGGACCCTATGGAAAATACATTCAAAGATCTTCTTCTCAGAAACTACTTGTCCAATTAAAACCAAACTTAGCCACAATGGTCCTTAGATGGTCCCATCCAAAAAAGGTATCCGACAGGTCCGTACCTCATCCAAGATGGCCGTCAGCGGGGATATATTTTTAACATTGGACCATATGGGAAAATATATTCAAAGATCTCCTCAGAAACTACTAGTCCAATTATAATTAAACTTAGCTACGATGATCCTCAGATGGCCCCATCCAAAAAGGTATCCGGCAGGTCCGTACCTCATCCAAGATGGCCGCCAGCGGGGACAATAGTTTTAACATTGGACCCTATGGAAAGACATTCAGGGTCTTCTTCTCAGAAAGTTCCAGTCCAATTAAAATCAAACTTAGTCACAATGGTCCTTAGAAGGTCCCTTCCAAAAGAGGTATCTGGCAGGTTCGTACCTCATCCAAGATAACCGCCACCGATGAACATAGTTTTAACATTGGAAAATACATTCAAAGATCTTCTTCTCAGAAACTTCCAGTCCAATTAGAACCAAACTTAGTCGCAATGGTCTTTAGATGGTTTCCAAAAAAGTATCCGACAGGTCCATGCGTCATCCAAGATGGCTGCCAACAGAGAACATAGTTTTAACATTGGACTGTATTTGAAAAGCCCATTAAGAGATCTTCAACAAGATGGCCTCAGCAGGGACCACACCCTATCGGAAATGACATTCATCTCTCTATGTCAGCCATGGTCCAGGTGAGCGATACAGGCTCTTGAGAGCCTCTTGTTGTCATTGATATTTTCAAAAGAGGGAACCAGAACGTTAAAATTTAGTTCTCCTTCCCTTTTCTACCCAGATCCTTGAAATTCAATAGCATATTATTCTCTACTGCCCACACAGACCCATTTATGTTAATAAGGAACCTAAAAACATCACCAAAACCCAACCCGGCTATTAGTCTTTGACCCATTTTCTTTGTTATGTTTCAATATACATGATATATTGATTTGATATTTGGAACATGATTGTATCGATGTCAGTAGCAAGTCAAGTGTTAATGATGGTTTTGCAAAGTTATGGTCCTTGGACTTATAGTAAATTTTTGAAAAATATCAGTTTCTCAACCCCTTCTGTGCAATTGACTTGAAAATGTGTTAAATGTACTAATATTTGGTATATTACTGTATGTTTATTACTTATTGAACAAATTTAGTTCACCTTGTGTAATAAAACCATGTTTTAGTAAACAAAATATAGTACACCTTATGTTCATCGTGTACTATGTTACAACTCTAGATTTCCTACGAGGAGGAATGACCCGGTTACCGATATTTTTATATAGCCTAGGTGTCCGAGTGGTCTAGGGCGCTGGACATAGTTCAGGCGGTGTTGCCATAGATGACAACAAAGCAGGGGTTTAAATCCAGCCGAAGACCTTGCTTTATTTTCCGATGTAAACAGGTTTAAAAAGATGATTTTCATCACTGTTGGCATTCGGAATCATATATTCTACCTTCGCAGCTCACCTTACCAACACATTATCATTGATATTATAAAGTGCTGTGTGCAACACTATTATCTATATACCTGATGTATCATACCTGTTGCAACCTTATCCTTCTTCCATCTATTTCTTACCCACCTCATGTTCATCGTGTACTATGTTACAACTCTAGATTTCCTACGAGGAGGAATGAACCGGCTATATTTTTAATATAGCCTAGGTGGCCGAGTAGTCTAGGGCGCTGGACATAGTTCAGGCGGTGTTGCCATAGAGGGTACAAATCCAGCCGAAGACCTTGCTGGATTTTCCGTTGTTAACAGGTTTAAAAAGATGATTTTCATCACTGTTGGCATTCGGAATCATATATTCTACCATTTGCAGCTCACCTTGCCAACACATTATCAAATTTAAATTTGGTTCCTGTTGAATGATTTTTTGGAGAGCTATGGCCCTTGGACCTAATATTTTTCTCAAAATACATTATAAGCACTTTTTTCTACGCAAATAATTTACATATTAATTCAATGTTTTTTAAATGGTAAGCAACATTTTCTGTTCGATTCATTTTTCATTTCAAATTTTGCTTTGGTCTAATACACTGTAAAAAAATGTTTTTAGGGCCTAAACGTTTTTCTATACACTTCCCTTGTAGACATATTTGTTACATGTCTTATATTTAAACATGTCTTGTATCTAAACATGTTTAGAAAAGTGTTTACATTCTAAACATGTATTCATTTGAAGTGCTTAGTATGAGGACATGTTTTATTTTATAGTGTTTAGAAATTAAACATCTTGAAGTTTTTCTCATCCACACAATACTACTGTGATATCTGACACTGAAGTTGATCACAAAACCTGCAATTACCATGAAAAGAAATAATCACCAATGCTATAGAAAAAAAATGCCATACCACTTTTGAATGAGAGCTGTAAATGCATTATGTTGTGCACATTTTTCAAGGATTCACATCTAGTCAGTAATAAGCATTGTTATCAAGTAAAATGTAGTGTAACTTATTTGAAATGTATTCTAGTTGTTACTTTTTAATTGCAACTTGTTTTTGCATGCATAATGTCTTTTGTACATTTACCACATGTCATTAAGATAAAATCAGATTTTTTTCTGTACCACACCTCTGACATTGATCTTGTTTCAATTTTAACTTTATTAAGCTCACTTTTACTTTTGAAGAAGGTGCATCAATAAGTCAAGCAAAATCTCCACAAATTTTAAGATACGTTCTATTTTATACAACCAATACACCTAAAGGCATATTTTCCACTGCATTACTGGGGAATATATACTTTTCAGCACAAAATATTAAAAACAATATAGCTATGATAATTTTGAATTCATTTAATTTGCATTATCAATACTTTAAACAAAATGACATGTTCATGTAACAATATGATGTCTCTAGCTTGAAATATAACCATGAGAATTTTAAATTCATTGTAATTTACAGTATCATTTTTTTAACAAAATTTCATGTTCAGGCAAACTTGTACATTGCTATTATCTCTGTCATGAAATATAGCCATGATAATCACTGATTCATTTTAATTTGCAGCATCAATTTCTGGCAACATTTCATGCAAATGAAACTGACATAAAATCCTTTGTCTCTGTCTTGAAATTTAGCCTTTTCTTAATTTGTTTTTTGCGCTCATATAACATGTATAAAATCCATTGTCCCTGTCTTAAAATTTAGCCTTCTCTTAATTTGTTATTAGCAGTCATGTAAAATGTATTTTCTCTGTCTTGTAACACATGTACATGTATATATAATTCTGTGAATGTATCATATCCCAAACATAAATGCATATAACTATGGTTAACTTGTCTTCAGCTTGAATACTAATTTTTCCAAACCACAAAGTACATAACGGTAGACCAAAATCAGCCAAACGGCTTCAGTTTTCTTGGAGTTTGATATCACATGTCTTCACCGAAAGAAAAGAAATTAGAATGACTAATAAGCTTTATAATAACATTAATTTACTGAAAAGAAAAAAACATTGACACATGCAGACTAAAATAAATACCATTTTGATTGTCACGTGCTGTTGGTGCATTACCCCCCCCCCCAACAGTGACATACACACACACACCCTTCATGTAATGATGTAAGGTTGCCGTAGTGGATGTTTAGTATATTTAGGAAATATATACCTCAGTGGTCTACTGGTATATTTATTGAGGGATATGTTTGCATTTCAAAAAAAGTTTCTCATCAAGACGTGCAAGGCCATGTGGTCGCTATCACATAATCCTGCTCCATTATATATGCCAACAACCTGCTAACTGTAGGTTGTAAATGCTTCGATATATAAAAAATATGTGGAACATAATTTGTAATTAAGATTTACTAAGATAGAAAATTTGTTAATTGTATTCCAAACATGCACCCGCCACGCGTCCCCTTTTTTTCTTGCATGAAATCGATGTATCATCTATAATTCATATAAATATTTTTTGAAAATAACAAAATGCATCAACTGTACTACATAAATAATATAATCATACTTACCACAATAAATTGCAACAAAGTACACAAAGAGACAGAGTTTCTTGAGGATTTTCGATGCACACACGTTGGCTGCCTTTGTTTACTCCGGATGTATATTTATCTACTGGCGGGAAAATCACGTGACGTTTAGGCACTAAGCACTTCGGGGCATTACATGTTTAATTTCTAAACATGTATCGATTAGAGACGCGTCTTCCTACACAGTGTAATGGATTTAAGCGTTTTCCTATACATGTTTAGCTCTAAACATGTTTCATATGTGTTTACGATCTAAGCGTGGACGGGCGTATCATGCGCTCTTGGCACAGAAGCTGTATCACCTGCATGCTGTAAACATTTTGTCACGTGAGCGATTTAGTTTCTGAGCCTCTAGTTCATGATATGTTCCATTGGTGAATTTGTGAACATCTAATTTTGGCTCGCTGTCAATTAGTTATGGTGCATGGTAAATTTCAATAAATCAAAATCAGGCTTTTGCTAGTGCCGGTACCAACTCCGGCTGTCCCGAGTTCCTATTGTTGTTTACGTATTTATGTAGTTCCCTGACAGATTCTGGCATGTGACTGTAATTTTCAGCCATGATATTTCCTGCCATCCACCTTTTTACATTTACACCTATTAACGCCAAATAACTAAATACTATGAAGACAGATCCTAAACGCTCCAGGATGAGTAATATATGACATGCGGATGGGAATGGGTGCGGCATTTAGTCATGCTGCACAAAACAAATACCAATAATTATAATTGAGCAAATAATCAAACAAACGTCATCTGATTTTAATTTTAATGTGAAGTGTTTTTTTTTAAACGAAGAATCAAGATAGTGCAAATAACTGAGCTAAATATTTCGAAGTGAAAGGTTTTATCACTACAACGAACTGAATAGAATGCCGGCAATGAAAAAACTTACAGCACATTGTCGAGTTCCTTAACCTTGCATTATCAAATAATTTGATATAAATTTTACATTACATTCGAAAACGTACACTTATTGAGCAAAAAAAAAGGACCAACACTCTAGATAGCGGCTAATTCGAGCACAAAAACTTTAAATGCCAACTGAATAAATACATTATATATCATGATATATACGAATTGTATTTCAAGTCCGTCATATTCAGAACTGGCACAAAAAACTTGCAGGTATATGGTTGTTGTCATTTAACCATGAACTGGGCCTTTATATTCGAATTTAACCCAAAGCGCTAGGCCATCGCGCACACCTTTGAAGATGATTCCAAAATGTCTCTAAATCTCAAGTTAATTACCAACCGTGCAAAGAAAGCTCAACAAATATTGTCGAATTTGGCTGAATGATTGAGACAGGTATAGAAATTGAAGATGATGGATTTTTTGGAGACATTACGAACTTCTTATCAGTTATATCATTAGCAATAAATGGTGTAAATATTCTTGTCCTCTCTTGGCATCTCTACAAAGTCTGAATGTTGTTTACAGCATTAGCAATTTTAGGTGCGTCTTAAAAAGGCCATAATGTGCTAATGTAATTGTTGTTCATCATGACATAATGAGCCCCGCACAAACGGCAGAACCAGTAACTTCCTAAAATGAATTTGCTATACCACCAGTTCATCAGAAAAATGAATAATCAGTGCAAAAAGGGAAACCTTTTATAACATTTTTCTCTATAATAAAAAAGTTAATAATCTATCTTAATAACTGAACATTGCTTAAAGGTTGTAATTTTGTTGCAGGAAACATGGAGGACACAAGCATCACATGCAAGTTTTGGAAAAAGATCGTCCGTTTAGGAAGGCCGTACACATGCAGATTTTATCAAAATATGTTTATTCTTTTCCTGCCTCCTTAACTTCAAACAGGAAACATCATATTGTAGAATTTACGTGCAAGACATAGACAGTTTTTTATAAATTAGGATATAACATCAGTTTTTGCTCGAAATATTTAGCACCACTACAGCATAGTAAAATTTTTGACATGGCGGTGTATTTGGACATACCGGAAGAAAAGCTATATAGAATGTTACAAATCATGGATTGTAAAGGAGACAAATCTCGGCAGTCCCTTCCATTTATTCATAGATGTGTTACTAAGGTCTATGCGGGAATTGCCGAGGTGTACATCCGGCTTGCCAAAATGCACCTAAAATTTGGACGCGGCACATATCAAACAGGGTTTTCAGAAAAAGTATCTAGATGACGAAAAACTGTAAGACTGGAAGTGTACATGCGTGGCATCAAGATGTTACTGTCCATCTTGCATTGCCATGCACGTTACATGTATATGACCAATGTGAGGTCCTAAATAAGAAACAAAGAGGAAGAGGGAGAGGAGTATATGTGTTAAATCCAAATTTAATGTCCGTGGCGATAATCGCTCGGCCTGTTGAGCGACAATCGATCACTAGTGCACAAACAATAATATGGTAATAATCTGTATGTATACAAATATATTTATGAGTTTCACATTAAATCTTAATGTTTTAAGTATAATTTATACAATTCAGAGTAGAAGGTCTAGATGTGATGGCAACCGTCCATTGACGCCTTCATAACTCTTTGTGATTTCTTTAATCAATCACACTCGTCTGTCATTTGTTCCGACAATCGCCCAGTGTTTTTTATATGCTAGCATTCATACATATATCTCGTTTCTTCGCCCTCCTTAGTTTGCTATGTAATCGTTTTGATTGTATATACAGCTACATTTACATACACACATGTACATTGTTGTATTTATTGTAAAGTTCTCTGCAAATTCAAATTTTAATAATTAAATTTACATATAATATTTTATAGAAGAAGAAAATTTTTATATCATCGGAAGGAAATGCAGCAAAATGATAATTATTTTGCGTCTATATTTTTTTTTTATTATAGAATAGTGACAAAAATATTTTATACTAAAAGAGTATCGCAGAATACTCTCGTATACTTTTTCATTGTAATAATTTTACATATAGTTTAGGTCGTTCAACAGCTAATAACACGTCCTTTATACTATGTATAATGTGGACCTTGCTGCCTCGATGGACCTGTTATAGAGAAAATTCTCGTCATAAATGTTTACAATTTATATTTTTTGGCATAACGTGATACACAAAGTCCTAGGCTTAAGGGGTTAAGATCTTTGGCAGAACATCAAAACTATTTTAGTTATATCTGTTATACAAAACCTCAACGACACAAATGCATAAAGTGATTAAACTCTTTGGTCATGAGAGCATTTTATTTTTTTTAAAGGTATGATCAGCAGCTACATTCATTTTTACCCGTTTTCTTTTATCTATTTTTGAAAAAAAATATTATCTCTCTTTGATTTTTTTAATATCTATACTGAGTAAAAAAAGTTTAGCAACACATTTTCAGCAGTTTTGAATTTTAATAAAAATGCTTAATTGCTGATAAATTCTGATTGCAGATAAAAAATCTCGACGTTTGCATAAAAACGAAAATTTGCCATTTTTTGCATATCCCCCTTTTTCAACGTTTTCTTTTTTGGGTCGAGTTTTCACAAAATTAATGCAATAATCAGAATTTATGGACAGAGGTAATGATATTGATTAGCCGAACTCAAATCCATTTCAGAAATGTAAGATTTAATCTATGAATTGAGATTTGGTAGCCTGAAAATAGATGGTATTTATTTACACTAGTGTTGCTAAACTTTTTTTGTTTAGTATATATAAATATGCATTCATAAAAGCTTTCATTTTCAAAACAAATAATTTCTTTTATTAAACAAGTTTCATTTTGAAGGCACAAAGTAGCAAAATTGAGAAAGCGCCGACCGATCTTTCGATCATTTTTTAACAATTCACGGAAAAAATTCGTCACAATGTGGATGGGCAGGAATGCATAAAAAAGGAAAATCCATACAAGCTCCGGTGCATGTGGGTATTAGCATTTGGATTAATTCTTTCAGATTAGTTTTTCGATTTATTTATTCTATTCATTTTTTAGCTGTTGGGTATGATTGTGCTTATTCATATAACAATCAATATTTCTAAGTTGTATTTTTCAAGTTTTAGACGTTTTCTTCTTATTTTTCTTTTGTTCAAACTGTACAATTAATTTTCTACAAACTATTTGATTTTATTTAATTATCATATTTGCTATGCAGTTAATACTTCATTTCATTATAAGGCTTAATTATTTGACATTTATTTGTTTTGTAAGAAATTTTCGATTTCGTCTAAAAATAATATCAAAATATGAATTTCTCACATGATAAACATTTAATGTTATTATGGTTTATTTATGTGCGTATGTGATCATGCTATATTTCTATTCATTGCTATTTTATGCTGAAATCGATCTAGAGATATTTTAAATATTAAAGTTAATGCTAAAGATATTATTATTATTGATTAACAGAATAATTCATGTTTATCTATATTTCCTTCTCTCTCTATATCAAAAAGATATGAAATTCTTGTAATCGCTTCAGAAACCTCCATTGGAAAAAAAGATGTATGGCCATTTAGGCGTGAATTTTATTCCTATGTTGGGTCATTTTCAGGGTAGGCTCAAATGAATCGTGTAAGGTTGTCTCTGGTACGTGTATTTCTTGAAAATAAAATTATTTTATTCTACACCTGTATGTTTTCTGGATTATTAGTAGTCCAACATTGTTGTAAATATTAGGCTTTTGTGTCCATTTTAGCTATTTTTAAATGTTTGAGAGAATAGAACTACTTAAAAGACACCGAGAACCAACACAATTTTTTGTTGCGAATGTATAAACGTTTGGCCTTCCAAATGGCAGTTATAGTTAGTTTATTTTGTTTCTGATTGTCCTATACAACGAATTTCTCCAAAAACCTACAAAAATCGTCAAAATTTGTCAAAATTTCATATAAGTGACAAGTTCAGTGGCTGAATCTTTTATTTTAATATATGAAAATGCACTCGAATTGATTTTGATCCGACAATGTCCTGTTTAGATGATTTAATGAGTGTGCTGACTGAAATAAATTCACGGGTAAATGGCCATACCTCTTTACCAATGAGAAAACCTCCAATAGTCATTCTTTATGGTGAGATTAGGCTAATCAATTTCATCAATAGGTTGTTCACCCCATATCAAAAAAAAAGTAAGACATAATAAATATACGCACACAAGGCTAGGTGGAATGGTAAATCACACTTGGAAAGCGGTATCAGACGGACGAATTTAATGAAATAGAATATTTATATGCCGATCACAAATATGGAGCGAAATAAGATCGGTTTATTAATAATATAGATTAAAATATCTTTGGTTGTCTTCAGAAATTATTTTCAGCATTCTTGTTGAACACGTATTTACTGCATTTTTCAAAAAAAAATGTTGAGATCACAACTTAATCAGTCTGGCACTTGACTTAGTATGTCTAGATCACGCCATTTGTTTGTCCCGATCATGACTAAAGCATATTTGTCTTATTCGTTATCTCGACACACAAAGTCGTGATCTCGAAAACCTAAGTCAGGCGCCTAACTTATTAAGTCGTGATCTCGATATATATTTTCTTTTTAGAAAAATGTAAGTGTTGGTGTCTGAAATGTACCACCATGAGATTCTTTATCGTTCATGATTTGTTTTAATGTCTCAGAAAAAAAGATGACTGAATGGAATTACTATTACATTTACGTTAACAAATCTATTCCCTTAATTCCTTGTAGATGACTTAATTTTAAATCTCTGAAACCCGTGGCGGTAACCGCCCGGAACTCTCAGAATTGCAATGCTTATCAGTTAATGCAATATCACTGATATTCTATAATTGTACATATAGTTGTTTCAGTTGCTTCGGTATTTTGCTATTCAGTCTTGTTTACATTTTCAATGTAAAAAGCTTCATCATCTCATCATGCTCATAATAATGATATTTTTTTATGTTTTGCAAATAAATTATCATTATCAAGTGGCTTTTGATTGATTTATTTCAGTATAGACGTGTACAAATGGAAAGAGAATGTACAACAACACTACGCTCCTTAGGCAAATAAGTTTAGGCCAAAAATATATATGTGTTTCAGGATATCCCGACTTGTTTTTGTTTCTCTTGTACAGTTCCCTGTTTGATTGTTTGCATGTGATTGTGAATTTCGGCCATTGTAAGTTTGTCCTGCTATCTTCTCCATATTAATTTTTCCAATTACAGGAAATTTGAAAATATAATCGGTAGGTCGGAAAATTTATGTTTGTTTTTGTTTTGTTTGTTGCACTGTTTTTGTTTGTTTGTTTGTTTTTATCTTTTCTTCTGTTTTTATTATTTTTACCTTTTTCGGTACGTCAATCTATCGGCAAAGGAAAAAATGAGAAAGGGAGACATTTTTATATCAAAAATCCATAATCACGGCAATTCATATTCAATACGAATTGAGACAGCATGTCAAAGACATAACAACTAAACAAAAAAATTGAGACAGTATGTCAAAGACATAACAATAAAACAAAAATGAACAAGAACGCCACAAAACTAAAGCACTGGCAGTATGAAACCCTACAAAAACTATGGTATCATCAGGTCAAACTATGATGGCGTATTTTGGACCAATTTTCGTGAATAGTTTCTGATCAATCCTTCGAGCATTTGCTGATCGCTAGCACTTGTAGAATTAAAACACGCCATAATAATCACTGCATGTAAGCTCTAAAGAGACAGACATTGTCGAAATAGCGAATTTTGTACGTTGCACTTCTTGCACTATTATTCTGTTTTATATAAACTATGGTACACCAAGCTCATTCTCTATAAAAATGATTGTAATCTTAATGACAGACTCAACAAGAAAATGTTTATGTGTATTTAGTTTCTGCATACGATCATTACAACAAATTACGTCTCTTCAGTGCTTTTCGAATCAAAAAATTTAGAAGACCACAAACTTATACTTTATAAAATCTGACAGAGAAAAAATAACCTAAAAGATCTAAATGAAAAGCCCCAAAAAGGCTAAGGACAAGGCAATTCGAGAGGGTAATACTCCTTTTTAACAAATTTGAATATTGATTAAATATTAAATAAGTACTAGTAAATAAAATTAATTTTCGGGTCAGCACCGAAGTACTGACTACTGGATTGGTGAAACCTTCTCTGATTTCAGTGATAATTATCAATTATTCTTGGAGTTATCTTTCTTTTCATAGATATCTAATAAAGCATGGCGCATTTCGTTGAGGACGTATTAAGTTACAATGAGGTTAAAACAGAGAAAACACATTACTCTCCAGTTAGTCATGTCTACTTTACATGCACCGAAAAGAAATAGAACAAAAATTTACTTCAAAACAAATTTATCTTCATCTAGCAACATTCTGCACGGTGTTATCATTTAAATAGACGAAGGAAGGATATGGAGTAAATCCACATGACACAAAGTCTCTACATATACATGGCAAAACCAAGCGATGGAACAACGCTTTTATTGTTGTTCTTCATCTTGAATTCACCATTCGTTTTATTCAAAGATTAAGTATTTCATATTTTGAAATCTTTTTGCCTTTTCAGTTTTACATTTGAAGAGTACATTCGCTATTCTAACAGCTGAAACCACTATGAAATGACTAAATGGGCTATTTTCGACAGACAGAAAAAATATCAACAAAGAAAAAATTATGGCGTATTTGTCCGCATCTTTAAATGCCATATTTTCATGTTAAGTTAACTCAAATTATTTGCGGCAAATGATCAATTAAAAATGTTTAATTGTAAATTTTTGGTGTGTGGTTATCCATTTGCCGACAGAGTACTAGCGTTTAATTTTTATTTTAAATTCGCACAACAAAAAATTATCACACAAGATCAGAAGCACACAGGATTTTTTGGGAGAAAAAAACGACGGAGAAAGGATTAAAATTATCCGACAAATTGAGATAAACTTTATTCAGGATGGTTATCTCTAAAAAAGTAGTGTGGACGAGTTTTTTATCATATGCTTACCTTGACCACAATTTCGTGTTTTATGGTGATTTGAAAAACTGTCACGTGCCCAATTAATTAACTATTATTATAACTATGACAGTTTTAGACATTTGGCATTTCTTTAATCTCGAACATTTATGTGATGGACATTAGCATGTGAGTACAGTTCAGGTCGCATTTGTGGTGATGGAGCCGGATTGACGTTACCGGAAGTGACATCACTGGAAGTCAAGCGACCGGAAGCTGAGGTCACGTGTCAAGAATTTGAAGTGATAGGGTTGCGCATGCGCAACCAGAAGTGGCCATTATTGAAGCCATATTCGGCAAATTTAACCGAAAATGACTTGATGGGACATTATTGACCTCGCAGGAGTCTTGCATAGCCTGTGCTCATTTCACTGCTGTTTGGTAATTTACGACGAGTATTGCTGCTTCTACTGGTAATAGGAAAAGAAACCAACTGAGACATTCAACATTTGATCACAAACACGATTCATTTTCACTTCTGCATTACCTGTGAAAAAGTCACTCTGCATTTCACCAGACTTGTGACTGGCTATAACTATTTAGTTATCGGCTGCATTTCCCCTTCCTCCCATCCCAAATTTCATTAATTTATCCTTTACACGGAGGCGTTGCTACATTTGTATCTACAGTCGATGGTAGGTCATATTCATTTAAAACTTCATCAAACAGATACTGTCGTTTATCTACAGCTCACTTTCAGGCCTCTCTAGTATCGAGGTCCTCTTCTTCTTTGAACCGCTGGGCTGTCCCATTTTCTATGCACTGGATTTTTATGCATATCCTCTATCTAGAATACATTATTGTGATAGGTTTCCTTCATCGTTTCTCTATTCCAGGAACATCTTTTTAAATCCAAGTTTGTGCTGGTTCTCTTCCTTACGTCTTTCGTCAATATAGTTTTCAACATTTTCTTCGGCTTCGGACTGATTGCACTTCTTCATTTCCTCTCACCAGTAGCAGTAGCAATTCTACATCGTAAATAGCACAGCAGCAGCAGCAGAGGCCTCATCAACCTAGCGGAGCAGCAGCAGAAATAGAGTGAAATGAGCACGCGGGCACTCCGAAAAACGTACTCGTAAGCGAATATTGAGTAGTATTAGCATACTTGTGACATAAACCTTAACTCGTAAGTAATGTGACAAGAGAGTTTTGTGTGTAATTTCGTCTTGGGTTGTTTGTTGAGTCCGCCCTATGTGTGTGTGATGTTCTGTAAGTCTCTCCTGACGTGACCCTCTTGTCACGGGGAACTAGCTATAATATAATAACAAATACTGTAACACGACAGGAGATCTGATTGCGAACTTTATTCAATAGCAGTTAAAACATGTAAAGTTTGCAATGTCAACAATTTTCATTTACATAAATAAATAAATAAAAAATTAAATTAATTGAATAAATAAATTACATAACTAAATATTTTATTCAAAAGACATATTGCGTTAATTTAAGAATATTTGAAAACATGCAATAATTGGTTTTCTTTCGTTCTGAATTAACTAATTACAATAATCATGATATTTCTGAATTAACTAAATAAAATAATCATGATATAAAACTATTTCATTTAAACGAATTTCATATATAGTATACTTTAAATCATAAGAAGTGTATTGAAATAACTAATCACCATTAATGACTATGTTAATCAAAACAACTTAATTTTACTTTTACAAATGATAAATCTTTGTTAAACGAATTATTCAAATCGTTACTTTTCCGAAAATAAATATTTTGTACGATTTCCCACCAGAAATCATTTAATAGGATACACAAAACTTTCCGAACTTTTGTATTGGATTAATGTAGAATATAAAATAATTATAATATAAAATCGTAAGGACTCACCTATAATATAATAACAAATACTGTAACACGACAGGAGATCTGATGGCGAACTAGCGCACTTTGAAATTCTTCTTCTTTTATACTGTGTCCAAAAATATACCAACCCACCCTACATTGACTATGCCAAATAAGTAAAAGCGATGACCAGTGTGTATCAGCTTTTCTTTACGTAATATCTAACACTGGCCATAATTATCTTAGTGTTGATCTCTCTAGTTAATTGATCTACATGTATTCTATATAATATAATTATCTGTTGTACCGAAAAAACCTAAATTACATTGTTCTATATTTTGGACGCTAGTTTCTATTGCTTATTTGTTCAACATTTAGTCCCTCATATGTCTTCAGCTTCCTTTAAATACCTTCTACTCATTCATGCAAATTATAATTATAAACCCTAATTGTGTGTATGCATAATTAAATGCTGTTATATCTTCCAGTTTTGCTGAAGTCAGTCCCATTTTTCTGCCTTGTTATTTTCTAAAAATGTTATATAATTAAGCTTTGATGTGAATTTAGCTTTGCAAATAGCTCTATGTGCTTGTACTTTCATATGTGCTTGTATTTCCAAATAATTTTTAAATTCAGTCTGGGTACGTAGAGGTCAACATGGCTTGCTCTACAATTGTCCTTTCTGTATTTTAATTTATGTGAAAGGCCCAAGCTGCTGGAGCAGTTGAGTGAAATTTGCTGTATGCAGAATATATAATGTATTTCCCCTTTGTGTAAATATTTTTATGCTGGCCCTATCAATGGCTGAATCAATTTCTGCTTTCCTCTAAATTGGCTAGGTCAGATAAGATTAGGTCTTATATGCAGCAAGAATTCCATTACAAGCAATGATATAAAATTATCCAAAAAAAAATTTGCCATAGTGTGCCAATAGTCTACTTTTAATAATAAAATGGCAAATTTTCACATTCTGCTTTTCATAGATTGTAAAGCCTTTTCCAAACCATAACATTTACTCATTCAAAAAATGAAGCATAATTGTGTTTTTTTTTCCATTCCAATATTGGGCTTTAAATCTTCGCATTGGATTTAGACTTTAATAATAATTAAATTAACAATGAAACCATCTGCCTTAAAAATTGCTCCTACTCCTACAAACAGGTTTGGGAAATTTCATAACTTTGGTACAACCACACAGTTTAATCTTTGTAATTTTGTTTGTTTATATTTTATTGTAATATCTATTGTATATAGATTTACATTTGCATATTAAACTGTGGATTTTTCTCCCAAACCTGTCTTGAGTATTTATCATGATTACGTAACAGTAAGAGATCTCTAGCAACTATCCATGCTGTGAATCCTGTTACTTTGTGATCCCATACAGCATGCATAGATGTTAAAGATATTGTCAGACATTACATTTGTTATGCTTCATGGGAGGGGAATATATTGGTGATTGCAAGATAGCAGGGGGGGGTAGCCTTCTCAAGAATGGACACAAATTAATGGTAATATTTTGTTCAAAATGTGTTATTAATTTGGGGAAAAATAATTAGCCTTTTAAATAGATATCTGGCATTATGCAACTCACTTCACTATGAAGACCATTTAATCTCATGACAATTAATTAGTATGTTTGTATCAGCAGGATACTCTGATGGCCATACTCCTTCATGTCAACCTTAGCTTTATCATTATCTGCAGGGTGTCTTACAACATACATGTATAATATTAATTGACCAATCAAGAAATGATAAGGGTCAAATAGTTAAAACAAATCAAGCTTATAGTATCATAATGTTAATAGTCTTACAATAGTGCAGGAGTTAGATTTTGGCAGGAAAACCTTTTATTTTCTAAGATATGGCCATTTGGACTGTCCTTGATATTGGAATTTCTTAATAACAGTTGTAATTGCTGTTGTTCAATTTTTGTTTTTATACAAATATTTTGGATGTAATTATTGTCCTGCATCAAGACTCAACAATGATATTTGTGAATTGTTTGAACATATCAGCTAGTGATATATGTGCAACAATTTGGAAAGAAAGTATGTCCTTGATTTCAGTTTCAGTCACAAAACATCCAGCTTTTGGCATTGATCATGGATGTCCACAGACCTGCATTTATAGTTGGCATTAAACATTGCTTATAGATTGCTATCCAAAAGTGAGAAAAAATTTCATTATGAAAATTTAGAAAATGGCATTAAAACTAATATTGATGACTTATATGGCGGTCTAGAAGAAGTTGCATTTGGCATAATAGCATCCTAATTGACTTTGCGCAATATTTTTTAAGCGATTTTGCAAATAGTGACAAATGGCATAGCAGACTTACTTGTGGCGATTTTATAGTAGCATTGCAGACTTGCTTGTGGCGATTTTATAATTAGCATTGCAGAATTATTTGTGGCGATTTTATAAATGGTATTGCAGAATTACTTGTGGCGATTTTATAAATGGCATTCTTGATACTTTGCGGATTTATTTATTGCGATTTCTGCGAATTTCAGTGCATTTAAGTGTGACTTGCGGATTTTTAAATTATAACTGCGAATCACATACTTCCTTTATTTATTTTCCAATTTGATATTGTTCTCCTTGTTGTGTGATGAGCTAAGCAAAATGAGTGGAGAGAAGTTTTACTCCTTGCTGCAAATGGATACTTCAAATGTTCAGTTTCGTCAGGAAATATTGCAAATGTTAAAGAACTTTGATAAAATTCATGATGATCCGTGTGGAAAAGATTATGCTGCTAACAAAGGTCAAAAAGTGAAATGTGAAGGAATACCTTTTAATAATAATATTGTAACAAACAGGGACCCACAAATAACCTTAAAATTTAGCGAAGAAAAATGCAAAGGATATTTGGACATTTTGGATTTTGTTACACACCCCGGTACAGACATTCCAGAAGAAATAATTGCAGAAACTGTTGACGGTGACAAATTAGTTTTTAAATCAACCTTTTTCAAATCTTCCCTTAACAAAATTAATCTATGTGATTGGTCTCAAGCAAATCTTAGTATTTTAAGTCGTTTATTAG
>MJUU01025604.1:80688-122703 GCA_002080025.1 Modiolus philippinarum
TTTGTCAACCCTTGGAGGGGTGGTTTCGCTCGGGCAGAGCCCTCGGGAAACATCACCCTCCTCGGGTTGACAAATCTGGATGTTTCCCTTAACAGTGGGCCATAATTGTATATTATCATTAATATTTATTAATTTCTGTTTTCTTTTTTTTCTAAATGTAGAAAATTGCAATAAAGGGTTCGATTCCTTTGGTACGTGACACTTATAACGTAGGTATAGCTACATAAATTGAAAGATCAGACGGTGAAATAAATATCATCATTAACAAATGTTGTCAAAATGTAAATAATATGTAGGATATAAATATGCCGTCGTATACCCAAGATGACTTTTACATCGGAATTAAATTTCAACTATTTTTTGAAATTATTAAAACAAATTAAGTACTCATCGTTTATCACTATTTTCAAAGCGATCATTGTCTGCGTGTCTTTATTGTCCAGATTTTGTTTTTAATGGGTTATTTTTGCAATAAAAAAATAATGGATTTACATCATCAAAATACAACATGGTCATCTTCTAATTTAATTGACTTGTTTGCTATGATAATGTCTCGTATTTGGATAACTCCTATCACCATACTATATTTGTTTTTTGAAGATAATGTCTCATCTCCTCTAAATTCCTCTTTATTGAGTAGACATCCAAATTAATTAACAACTGACCATTTAATTTATTTTACGTCAAGATGCTTTAATAGTGATTGACAAGCCAGGAAATGTGAATGAAGCCATATATTAAAAAGATGGAATACGGTTAGTGACTAATTATTTTTGTTTTTACATGACCGGAAAAATTCCATTAACCAACTGAATGATTTGACAGAAAGGGTAATGTATAGTATTGATACATATGCTAAGTAAACAAATAATTATCTTCCAAAACAGAACACTTATCCCCATATTTTCTTCAAACGACCTGAACCCATGTATTTCTGTTAAGTCTCCCAAACGAAGTTTCGGGAGACGTATTGTTTTTACTCAATTCTTATTATGTCACCCAGACGTAGTCGGGGTGACATGTTATTCTACGTTTCTTCTGATTAATCTTCTTATTATTATTCTTCCCATATTCCTTGAGACTGGACCAATTGATTTCAAATTTTGCACAAAGTTTGAGTACCATCTGAAGTTGTATGCTGTTCGTGGTTTAAAATTTTCAAAATGGCCGAAAATTTACGTTGAAAAATTGGGGATTCTATATCTCAAGAACTACATTGTACTTAAAGGAATTAGTTCATATTTTGCATAAATGTTCAGTAAGATGAGAGGAAGGAATCTAAGCGACAAAAATTTTCAAAATGGCCGCCATTTCCAAGATGGCTGCCGAAATGCGTAAAAAGTTCAACTTTGTCCGATTTCAACGAAAATTGATTTCTAGGTAGATTTTGAGGTTGCGAACAAGATGGAATCATCGAATAGGGGGTTTGGGGTGACATCGGCAATTGCAAATCTAGTTCTTCTTTTTTTCTTTTTTTTTTCTTCTTCCAATAAATTTTGTCCGAGCGATTATTTCGAAATGCTTCAATGGAATGATTTGAAACTCTGCACAAAGTTTGACCACCATCTGAAGTTATATACTATACGTTTAAAATTTTCAAAACGGCCGCCATTTCCAAGATGGCTGCCAAAATACGCCAAAATTGTTTGCAATTGCAAATCAAGTTATTAAGGTCTTTCACCACAATTGAAAGACCTTACTGTATTTCTTCTGATTATTATTATTATTCTTTCTTTTTTTTTTCGCGGGGTCTTCCGGAAAAGTGTCGCGACATATCACTTCCATACTTGGTAGTATTAATCGACTAAGTGAGGGGTCGAAGCCACTGACCCTGTGAAACCGATCTATTTTTTTGTAACGGAGTTATCTCCCCGAAGACCGAAAAACTTGTTATCGTGTTTGCACAATAACCGTAACCGGTATCAAAATTCTGATGTGGGGAAAATGTCACAATAATCCTAAGGATGATTTGTCATGCAAAAAAAAAAATTTTTAGGGCGCGAACCCGGTTACGCGTTTTTGACCCCTAAATATGCAAATTTCTCAAAGTTATCAGATTTGCATGAAATTTGGTTTCCAGGTAGCTTTAATGGACCTGATTACAAATCTGGAGTCAAAAAAATTTTTTTTTCTGCCATTCGAAATTTTGTTATCGCGATATCTCGGAAACGATAAAAAATTTTGAAAAACATTGTGTTGCAAAAATACTCATCTCATTAAGATCTACATTTTTGATTGGTCAAAAAAAATTTTCCTCCGCCATTTTCAAAATGGCCGCCATTCGAAATTTTGTTATCGCGATATCTGGGAAACGATAAAAAATTTATGAAAACGTTGTGTTGCAAAAATACTCCTCTCAAAAAGATCTACATTTCTTGTTGGTCAAAAAAAAATTTTCGTTCGCCATTTTCAAAATGGCCGCCATTCGTAATTTTGTTACATGTATCGTGATATCTAGGAAACGATAAAAAATTTATGAAAACATTGTGTTGCAAAAATACTCCTCTCATAAAGATCTACATTTCTGGTTGGTCAAAAAAAATTTCTCGTCCGCCATTTTCAAAATGGCCGCCATTCGAAATTTTAATATCGCTATATCTCGGAAACGATAACCAATTTATGAAAACATTGTGTTGCAAAAATACTCCTCTAATAAAGATCTACATTTCTGGTTGGTCAAAAAAAATTTTTCAAAATGGCCGCCATTCGAAATTTTGTTATCGCGATATCCCGGAAACGATAAAAAATTTATGAAAACATTGTGTTGCTAAAATACTCCACTCATAAAGATCTACATCTCTGGTCGGCCAAAAAAATTTTCGTCCGCCATTTTCAAAATGGCCACCATTCGAAATTTTGTTATCGCTTTATCTCAGAAACGATAAATAATTTATGAAAACATTGTGTTAGAAAAATACTCCTCTCATAAAGATCTACATTTCTGGTTGGTCAAAAAAAATTTTTCGTCCGCCGTTTTCAAAATGGCCGCCATTCGAAATTTTGTTATCGCGATATCTCGGAAACGATAAAAAATTTATGAAAACATTGTGTTGCAAAAATACTCCTCTCATAAAGATCTACATTTCTGGTTGGTCAGAAAAAAATTTCTTCCGCCATTTTCAAAATGGCCGCCATTCGAAATTTTGTTATCGCGATATCTCGGAAACGATAAAAAATTTATGAAAACATTGTTGCAAAAATACTCCTCTCATTAAGATCTTCATTCATGGTTGGTCAGAAAAAAATTTTCGTCCGCCATTTTCAAAATGGCCGCCATTGGAAATTTTGTTATCGCGATATCTTGGAAACGATAAAAAAAATTATGAAAACATTGTGAAGCAAAAATACTCCTCTCATTGAGATCTACATTTGATACATTTGAAGGAAAACTCTGGGACTAACCGTTTTTGAGTTATAGCCCTTGACGCGTTTCGGTAAATTGTTTTTTTGCGAATAACTTTTAAACGTTTACAGATGATATAGTAAACATATATATTTCAAATGACCAGGGCGAAGAGACCTTCAATTTGAGTACCAGGTTGAAGGTCATCGGTGACCTTTGACCTTGTTATCAAATAAACTCGGAAACCGTAATAGATGGCTGATCAATTGTAATGAGAAAAATGTTCACATTTACGAGACGCAACTTTGTTACATTTAGTGTGAAAAGATTTTACGACTCTTAATATGAGTTACTGCCGTTTGAAAGATTTTGGGTTTCCGTTGATGCTAAATACTTCCAAAGGATAAGTCGTAGAGACCTGAAACCTTCACCATTGTTCATAGGTGATATATGGTCATCTAAAAATGTGAAGGTCAAAGGTCATCGGTCAAGGTCACCGATCACCTTGGGCCCTGTTATCGCTTAAACTCGTAAACTATAAGCGATAGGTGGTCAAATGTATTTGAGAAAATGTGTGTCTCTTGTTGTCTGCACATTTTTTACCGAAATAGACAACAAAATCAAAACTCAAACATGTTATCATGGTGAATACTGGTGAAAGACCTTGCAATTGTTCTCTGAACAATTGACCTTTTAATTATTTTTGTACTTCTTCTCCTTCCGCCTCGAAATTTGTCCGACTGCCTTCTCGGAAACTAATGGTCGGATCTTCATCAACTTCATCAACTTCACATAAAGATAGATCCTTATCCCGAAGGATGGAATTTAAAAAATGGCACCGGTTGCCATGGAAATGGCAAAAAGGCGGGAAAATCAAAGTGCTCAGAATTGGATGAAAATTTACAGGAAGGTTGCTTATGACATGAGGAATAGTTTCAGGTGTCCAAGACTTCAAAATGGCACCCTTTGCCATGAGCACCCTTTGCCATGAAAACAGAAAAAAGGCGGGAAAATTCAGAGTGCTCAGAATTGATTGAAAATCAACAGACAGGTTGCCTACGATGTATAGAAGTGATTCTTAGCCTGGATTTCTGATTTGGGAGTTCGTTTGGAAGACTTTTGTATCAACAGCATCCTGATACAGATATAAATTTTAACAACATACAGTTTTGTCAGTCTACGATATAATTGAAAAGGGGGATGATGTAGTCATAAGTATCAGTCATGAAATCGGTATATTTTAGAATGCGTTTGTTTTCTAGCATCAAACGATGGTCTTGTTAAAGTACACATGTTCTCGATAATTAAACGATGGAATTGGAAGCAAATACATCGTATTATGGGACAAGTGAAGACGACTACTCGATGATATCTCGCATTCATCGTTTGTTCAAACTACGGTATCGTTTGCGTCGTTCGTGTAAAAACAAACAGACTAATCGAGTAAACGCACAGTTGTATGATTTGCGTTAGAATCAAATTGCAACGGCACGAAGAAAGACGACCATGTTCGATGACATATAGTTCACAAAACACAATATTCGGATTTGATGTAATGTTAACAGTGTTTTTAGTAAAGACCTTTATCAAGAAAAATCACGTTTTGAAATTCCCTCAAAACAACATTTGTTTCAGGAATTGATTGACTTCAGGACACATACAACAAAAAATACCAACAAAATATTGTATGGGCAAATATATATAAATAACAGCTCTTTGTATTACAATTTTCGAATAGGGAGTTTGGGGACAATATATTTAGATTCCTACACTCTGTTGTTGCTTTTTGGGGGGATTCATTTATCTTTATTATTTTTGCTGTAGGATACTTAAATAATTTGCACTTTGTTATGATCTTATGGTATGAAATCTGACGTCTGTTTTAGAGTGCTAGTGATATTTCTTACTGTTTGTTTACTTTGAAAGTCATATCAGATTCGTTTTCTTTAGGCGTTGTTAGTTAATCAGTGACAAACCCAGCTATTCTCTTTACGTCATTTTGCAATATATTTAATGGATACGTCCCTAAAAGGTGCAATTAACGGAAACATACTTCTAATACCATTTATAAACGCCCGGAATCGGACAAAGTTTCTTAATGCAAAGTATATTTCCAATATCCTTACACGTTATTTTGATCGGCTTAATATACAATGTATCTCTCAGATTTCCCAATGATGTTGTCAATAAAGAACTTTTCCAAATTATACTTGAATTAATTTTCAAGGAATCATTATAGACAGCACAAATAGATTCGGTTGCTACATGAAGATGGGGTTTTTGACAGCTGTAGGAAATTATCAAACTTTGGAATAAGGGTTCCTTTTAATTACTGATTTGAAAGAGTTGGTTAATTAATTGAATTACTAAAACAATATGAAACAAATTGAATTTAATTTTCAAAGCCATCACATAAATACTAAAGACAACAATTCAATTGTATGACACACATGTATAAATTTTCGGTTTCGTATTTGTTATTTGTATCATTTTCGTCTCTATTTGTTTCGTGCAGTCATATTTTTATTTTGTTTTTTTTTAAATTTATTTTTAAGTTTTGACTAGAGGTCATATTAAACGTATACTACAAATACGTTAAACTTTCAAAACATGAATACATGAGAAGTCTGCGACCTCGAAATACAGATTTCTGCCCTGAGAAGAATTTTCGAATTCCAAAATTTCAACTTTAATTTGTCGAGATGGCAATCACAAGAAACTAAAATAACATGTACACTTACTCAGAATTTGTCATCTAATAGTGTTGTCTATACCCTTATAACAATGTCTCTCCGGTTAATTCCCAAGATGATTTTGACCACAAGAAATTTTTGTCGTTTTTAGATCCCAAAGGCGGCCATATAGATTGAATACAAGCGTAACTGACGAGGAAATGAACTTCGTTTACAATAGCATATTTTCTAATTATATTGAAGTTCTCATCATCTCTAGTCAGATTTTATGTTTCATAGTCAAACCTTCAAAGTGAAATAATTCCTTTACCGAACATACAAAAAGTACATGTGTACTCGCAAGAGTGGTCTTTGTGCGTAGCCAGTTTGGACAAAGTACATGTATCCCTCACACAATACTTATCATATTCTGCACTGAGTTAACATAACTTCGGAAATAATATACTTTCTGTTTAAGCAAGTAGAACTATAAAGAATTGTAAGCAGAATTGTAAGCGCTATTTGGGATTAAGTTTTGAATTTCGTCATTGACTAATTGTCTATTAATTTTTAGAATTTCAGCTATCATAGCTTTTCCTAAAAAAAATCCTGTTTTTATGCTATTTACGAGCAGCGAACCAGTTGTCCTCGTTAGTGTTTTTTTCTTAGAAAAGTTACCTCCCTTTTTGGTTTTGGTAATTTTTAAAGTTTGAAGTATCATAGCCTTTAATTAAAAATCCTGTTTTTTTCCTATTCACAAGCAGCAAACAAGTTTTTCCTCGTTGCAGATTTTTTTAGCAAAGTTACCTCCCTTTTTGGTTTCGGTAAATTCATTTTGGTACTTGCAGAACTAGCAAATGGTCCATTGAAAATGACGTTTGTTTTGTTTTTGTTTTTTCTTACTTACAAATCGTTTTAAATTTTGTGTTAGATCTAATGTCGATCCAGTCATCATAAAAGTTTGAGTAATGCATGTTTCCATTTTGTTTTTTTTTTCATGATTTTAATAAAAGGTTGATAATGGTTGTATTCTAGGACAAGGTGTTAAATGTAGGTTTCTGTTATTTTTTATTTATTTATTTTTTATTTGATCATTTTGGTCGTTTATTCAAACATGGACCATGAAACATTTTCTCAGCAAATCTTTCTGTTTCGATACATATATTGCGTGATAAATAAAAACGTCTTCCAATATACAAAACTTTCGAGGTCATTGCTCTATTATTTTCGAGGTTATAGCTTCATTGTTTTTCATTTCCGTAATTTATTTTTGATTGCTTTCTTGGTATTACATAGGTAACTTTTTGCCTCAACTTATTCAAGATGTCTAATAAAACCAGCATTATTGTTATTCTTGATCATGGTTTTATGCTTAATGCAGTTAATGCTTCAATTAATTTCCATCTCATTCCTATAACAATAAATGTAAAGTGTGTCTACATCCATGGCGGCATTGTAAGTTCTTGAACATGTATGTACCAGATGAAATAATTTTATTTAAAATATCGATTGAACAAGCCTAAAAACATATACATGTACAAAGCTGAATAATATTTGTTTCTTTATGTTCCTGCTGTTAATTTAATTTTTAATCGATTTATTTTGATTGATCTTAGCTTGATGAAATAAAAGAAAATGTGTCCATGGGACACGGATGCCCCCGTCAGATAAATATCTGCAAACAAGAAGTAGATGAGTGAAAAGCTTGAAAAGGAGAGGACTTTACAACTCATCATACAAAAGCTTCAGACCAAGTATTAAATCATTACTACATATATACACAAGCCGAGAAATCCTTGACAAAATTTTCAATATATGGCTATAATGGGTAAAAATAAAAGTTATTGTCAAACAGAAAGTAGATGAGTTACGGACTTGAAAAGGGGAGACACGATATAACTCATCATACGAAAGCTTTAGACTAAATGTCAAATCCTTACTGCATACACAAGCTGAGAAATCCTTGACGAACATTTTCGGACGTACTGTATGTACATACGGACCTACGGACAAAGGTAAAACTTAATCCCGTCGCTTAACGACGGGGACATTAAAAAACATGTATAACAAGTGCTTCCGCTGACGGGTAAACCTATGATGACCTTTTTTGTATTTACTTCACAGACATTATTCCATTGCAATAAATAATATAATTTATATGTTTTTACTCAAAACTGCCTAAATTACTGTCAATTATTAAACGTAATTTGATTGAAATATATTGATATGAAATTAGATAGACAATATCCGAGCTCTGGTATCGGAACCAATCCAGACCACTCTTCAATACTTCACAGTATAGGAAACGTAACGTCATAGAGCCTGGAATTATCTTTTTGAAGTACATTCTTGGTCACATGGGGCGGACATGTTTGTGACGTGGGCAGACAAAAGCATACCAGAACTCGGATATGGTCTCTTTGTTTCCATTGATAAAGATGGCAAAAGTTATTTTTAATTAACTGATTTTGTGTGTATCCAGTTTCTTAAAAGAGTGTGTAGTGGAAAAGAATCGTTGGAAGTAAACATTCCTGTCTTCAACAAGTCTATATTTTTCGATTCCTGAAACTGCAATTTTTAACGAGAATATACTTCTTCCGTAAATGGTGGTTTACAGAGGGAGATGACCCATGTGAGATCGATGCACGCGATCTCATCTCGCATAGGTAAATGACCAACCAAACGTGTTGATTTTTGTGATACAACAATCGTAATCATGACTTAACCTCATAGAACACCTAACGTCACAATATAAGAAACACTCAAATTGCGACAACTTTGTTCAAACAGTAAAGGTTTCCAGACGCTTCTTTTCGCTTTTTACGGAAGAAATAGGTACTTGCATAAGATCAAAATTAAAGATCGGGATATTTTACACTCGTGTAAGAAATTCTAAGTCTTTTCCTCTCGTTCCGCTACGCTCCACTCGAGAACAGACGAAATTTCTTACACTTGTAAAAGATATCCCGATCTTTAATATGACCTTATGCAAGATCGTACTAAACTTTCGAATTATCTAGAGTCTTAATCATCCTTTATCCCCGAACAATTCATAGGTGATTATGTCTTTTCTTGGAATGTCAGGACTTTTTATGTTAATCGCGCCATTTTGCTTGCTTACAACTCAAACGACATACGATGTCATGCAGATGCTTTAACAAATGCATGTTTTTATATCCTCAGAAGAAGACTGTTTTCGGTTTGGTATTCAGTTAAGAAGTGGCCCTTTTATTGACATGAACAAGCCAATTTACGCTGTAAATGCCAATTTACTCAGTGTAAACGCGTACATTTTCGCGTGGTTGTTATTTCCGCTACATTCATTAAAAATCCGTGAAAATTTTCGCTACATAAAACGTAATAACATGGTCGAGTTGAAAATGAATTCATGGCCTAAAAAATAACACACCACAAAAGTTCACAGTATTCAGCTCAGTAGTATATATGTACCGTTCAGTTCGTATTTGTCGAGATGCTGTTGAGGTGCTACTGTAGTAATATTTATGCCTTTGTATTTGTCGAGGTGCTGTCGAGGTGCAGCCGAGGTGCTGATGTACTATTAGTGTTGACCTTTGGCCTCGTCATGTGTGTCTCGTCTGTAGCTTTGGTCTCGCCTATTCAAGTCCTAATGTACACTATATTCTATGGCTTCGGATTTGTCGAGGTGCTATTGTTTTAATTGTTTTTCTACGGATTCGGATTTGTCGAGGTGCTATTGAATTAATACTATATATCATGGGTTCGTGTTCGTCGAGGTGCTGTCGAATTGAAGTCGAGGTGCTTCTAGTGTGTCATTGACCTTTGGCCTCGTCACATGTGTATCACCTTTAGCCTTGGTCTCGGCTATCCAAGTCCTAATGTACAAAATATTTGATTGGGTTTATATTTGTCGAGGTGCTATTGTTCTAATAGTATATCACATGGGTTCATATATGTCGAGGTGCTTTTCAGTTATTCATATTATATACTAGTATCAGGGGTTCGTATTTTATGGAAATACTGATAAACTAACAAATCATTTTATTGGGTTCGAATTGGTTGAGGTGCTGCTGTATTAATACTATACATCATGGATTCGTATATGTCGAGGTGCTTTTGAAATAATACTATATATTATAGGTTCATATTCGTCGAGGTTCTATCAAATTAAAACTATACATCATGGGTTCGTATATGTCGAGGTGCTTTTGAAATAATACTATATATTATAGGTTGGTATTCGACGAGGTGGTATCAAATTAATACTATATGAAGAACAACAATAAAAGCGTTGTTCCTTTGCTTGTTTTTTTACCATGTATTTGTAAAGACTTTGTCTCATGTGCATTTACTCCATATCCATTTATTCACCATATATATCAAGGTTACGTATTGGTCGAGGTGCTGTCGAATTGCAGTCGAGGTGTTGATGTACTCTTAGCGTTTCACCTTTCGCCTCGCCTTATTTTGGGGTATGTACAGTCCTATCGAAGATGGTTTTTTTGGTGAAATTTGGTCCACATGTGTCTCTTTTTCATCTAGGCTTTAGGGCTCGCCTTTATTCTGAACTATATATGCAAATGAGATAGATATTGGTGCTTAACCCTAATCAAAACCCTAAAACTAACCAACCGTTATATTTATACCCTATTCATTAACCTTAGATCTTAACCGTTTGCTGTTGTTTGCTAGATAAGCAGTAATGTCTTTGTTCAGATATGTTATGACTTACACTGTTCAACTCCAACCCTAACCCAAGCTTTTATTTTGTGTCCTTTTACCCAAACCCTAACTATTTTCTTTGTGCTTGTCTCTTTTACCCAGTGATCTTACCATAACTTTACGCTTTATTCTTCCACTAATCCTAACCTTAATCCTGAACCCTAATCGTCTTACTTTTTGTATGCTTTATTTTGTGTTCTATCAATTCTTATACATTCTTTTTCTGATTTTGTTGTCTTTGTTCACGACTAACCCTAATCATTCTTTTTGCAATTATTTCTATATCTCCATAGTTACTTCCCCTTTTTATTGTTATTCTAATATTCTCAATAACCCTTTTTATTCAATCTCTAACTCTGTCATAAGCTTTTATGAGAACTCTATATTCATTTTTTTTTAATTTTCGAATGTTATTCTAATAGTCTGCAAATATTAAGTTATCTCCCTTATCCAAACCTTAAAACTGACCAAAGTTCCTATGACAACTCTATTCATTTATTTTTTTTTTTCGAATGTTATTTTAATATTCTCTAATTATTAGAGTTATCTCCCTTTTATCTTTAACTTTAGTTGCTATGACAACTCTATATTCATTTTTTTCGAATGTTAGTCTAATATTCTCTAATTATTAGAGTTATCTCCCTTCTATCCAACCTCTAACCTAGCCCATTACTACTATATTCATTTATTTTAATATTTGAATGTTATTCTGTTATTTTTTCTAACTCTAAGAGTTATTTTCATTTCGTTAGAAATTCATTTTGAATATTATTATATTTTTTTCTAATTATGAAAACTCCAAACATACATTCTCCGTGATCTACATTACTTTCTATTTTCTTGGAGGTCACTCTGCGTTTATCCAGGCTTGTGACTGGCTATCCGATGGGATAGGCCGCATTACCCTCCCTCCATCCCATTTGTATTTAAGCTATTGGGTGTGTTTTGATTTTGTTGATGTAGAATGTCATATTCGTAAGAAGATGTATTGTCCATTTGGTGTGAGGTCTCTGTTGTCTTATGTATTCCAGGAGATCTTGTCGGTCTACTTCATCGATAAGCTGGTGGAGATCTTTTTTAATTTTTTATTAGCATGGGCATTTCCAAAAATCTGGTGTTATTCTGGCTGGCATGATAGTATCTCAATTCATCCATTTTTAAATTCCGCAAAATAAAGCCAAAAGAAAAATTAATTTCAAAGGCTGACGTCTGTTGATAAAAAAAATTCCCATAATTTTTCTGGGATGTTTGGTAGAGAGCTGTTGTCCAAAACGAAGTTGTATCATCGATCCTGTACAAGGTTTCCTGAATGTTGTGCGGTGCGAATGCTTGGCCAGTTTTCTAGGTACAACTGTCGAGTGTCACGATCTTCGGGCAAGATGTCTGGTTTGGTAGGATCCTCACTGGTTGATGGTGTGATTGGTATTTCCTTGATGCTTTCAGGTTGATTTGTAGTAGGTTTATCCCCTTTTCCAGATTGTGATGTGTTGGGTCTGTTCATCATCAACATCAACTTCGTAGGTTTGGCACCTGGTCTTTCGTGTATAGCACGGTGACGTTTGAGGCTAGATTGGTCGTTAAAGAACTGACCACAGACATCACATCTTAACGTGTAGTCATGTGAAGCCTCATGCCTTCTTTTCTTGTCTTCTCTGTCGAACTGTTTCTCACACTTGGTACAGCTGTATTTTTGTTTTTCCTCTGAGTGGCTCTTCGCGTGTCGTTGTAAACTCCGCTTTTCGGTGTACGTCTTTGGGCATTTAACACAAGCGAACATTTTAACTTCTGGTCAGCAGATTGGCAGTCTGGCGACTGGGGAAGCTGGTTGATTGCCCCTTTATTTAGTCAAAGTCATTTGTATCGATGGCTGTGATTGGTTGGTTCACTTTGTAAGACGGTTTCTGATTGGTTGATTTTCCTGCATTCTGATTGGTCAATCCATTGGAAATGGAGGCTTTTGATTGGTTGAAATCCCTGCAATTTGATTGGTCAATATTATGTACGCTTTCAATCCACTTTTTGTTTCAAAAATGGTGACTTACTTCATGTTTACATCAAAAACACAACGAGACGTAAAATATGAACATAATATTGATATCAAAACACATATCGAAACGTTAACTATGACTATGAATGAACAAAAATATGTAAGCATATGAACTTTATCTGAAAGAATGATATGAAACACAAACTATGAAAACAAATAGAAACTGACGACCAAATGAACCAAATATAAACAAAAACGTTAATATATCAAGATCATATGAAACAAAACATTATAGATTAACCACATTCATGAGAACTTGAACATCAAAACACAACATGTAACATGAGATATGAACAAAAACACAACATTACACATTAAACATGAAGATTAACTGATACAACATATGAGAACACACTGATGTGAACACCAAATACAAGTAGAAATGTTCAAATATGAACATTAAACGACACAAGATATGTAAACATGCAAACATTGACATGAATGTTTATACCAAAACACAAAACATAACGTTAAGTATGAACACAAACACAACAATACATGACAACATAATGTAAACTTGACATGAAGACGTAAGATGAAATGTTAAATATGAATACAAACACAACGAAACATGACAACATAATGTGAACTTGACATGAAGACGTAAGATGAAATGTTAAATATGAATACAAACACAACGAAACATGACAACATAATGTGAACTTAACATGGAAATATAAGATGAAATGTGAAAAATGAACACAAACACAACAAAGTATGAAACCAAAAGTGAACTTTGATATCAAAACATAACACCAAACGTTATAACATCGACAACAAGTGACATAAAAGGTGATACATATTATAAACTTTAACACAGAAACATACTATGGAACGTAAAATATGAAAAGAAATACAACAAAATATAAAAACAAATGTGAACCTTGCCATCAAAACACGAAACACAACGTTAAGTATGAACACAAACACAACAATAGATGACAACAAATGCAAACTTGAACACCAAAACACAATATGAAATGTAAAATATGAACACAAAGACAACAATACATGACAACATAAAGACATGAACTGTTACATGAAAGCATAACAAGATACATAAAACATGAACAATAACACAACAAAACATCATACCTTAACCATATCCATGTGATCTGTTACATGAAAACTTAATATGATATGTTAAATATGAACATAAATGCAACAAAATTGAAAAATAAATCTAAACTTATATATGAAAACACAACATGACACATTAAACATGAACATTATTACAACAAATTGTGAAAAGAAATTTAAACTTGTACATGAAAATACAAACTGAATTGAAACATCAATATAAACTAACGCAAGATATGTTCACACACTGATGTGAACACCAAATCATACACCTAACATTAAGTATGACTATAAAGTGATATAAAAAGATGTAAACATATGAACTTTAACACAAATGCAAACTTGAACACAAAAACACAATATGAAATGTAAACTATGAACACAATTACAACAAAACACGAAAATAAATGTGAACTTTGGCATCAAAACATAACATGACACATGAAATAAACTGACACAAAAACTTAAACATATGATTATTGACACGAATGTTAATACCAAAACAAGGCACATAACGTTAACAATGAACAGAAATACAACTATTGGTGTAATGAATGTGATAAATTTATTGAAAACACGTCACTTCCGGCTCCACCACGCTCCACCACCACAAATACTAACCGAACTGTCCCCATATACTACTTGGAGTAACCCTTAATTTTCGAGTATTGTTTGCGTATTTTCGTGCCTTTGTGATGTCTTTCTGGGGTAAATCGGGGTCGCTGAATCGATTGGTGCAAGTTCTAAAGCGCTAGCTCCGAGTTTTCACGAGATATCGGCCCTAAACGGCCCTAAGTCGGCCCTGATCCTTAGTATTACTACTATAGACATATCATATATGGATTCGATGTATCTTTAGGCTTCTAAATTGATTGGAATAGGTAGTTAAGGGCAAAACGTAGTTGTGTGAAGATATAGGCATCTTAAATTTTGAGATCGGCCCTAAGTCGGCCATAGATCGGCCTTAATCCGAACTATTCGTACTATAGACCTATGATATATGGAATCGAGGTAAATGTATAGTTCTAAAGAGATTGGTGTTGGTGTTACGGTGCTGTCGTGTAGTGTAATAGAGATATCGACCCTTGCAAATCAAAGATCGGGCCTAAGTCGGTCCTAGATCGGTTTTAGTCCGAACTATTGATAATTTAATCATGACATATATCAATTCGGGAGTATCTTTATACTTCTAAATCGCTTGGTCGTACTGTCGACGTGATATCTGTTACCTTTACGAAGTCTCGTTCAGTGCGAGATTTCACGTTACTTCATGTGATCTTGATGTTTTCGACGTATAAGTTCGTATTTTTTTGTATTTGTATTCATATTTCATGTCTCAGTTTGTATTTTAATCGCAAAGTTTACATCTACTTTCATCATTTCGTGTATTTCTGTTGATATTTCATGTTTAAGATCGTGTTTTCTATGCATTTATCGCAGTTTTGTTGTCTTTATTGGCTTTATTACGAGTTTTGCTGCTGCTGCTGCTGCCGCCGCCGCCGCCGCCGCTTAGCCACAATTATGGCCTACCACCACCAACGCCGCCGATAACCCGCCAATAAACAGTCCAACTACCACCGCCGCCGCCGCTAAACCACCAATGGGCACTCCCATCACCACCACCACCACCATAGACTAGTATCCTACCACCACCACCACCACCATAGACTATTATCCCACCACCACCACCACCCTGATACACTAAAAGCACCATTTGTACCATTACAATACCATGACATCTTCCAGTTTTACTAACACAATACCATGATATCACCATGGTTACTAAGTAAATACTTTAAACTAATGTATCACTTAATGTAGATCTTATATCATTTACACTGGTATTTATTGTTCATATTGTCTTCATTATCGATTTGTTGAAATATTTTGATGTGATTGTCTCATTCTTAACAACTTTTTCATGGTTTATTTAAGTTTTGTTTCCATTAATGTCATTACGTTTTCGCGTTTGTTGAATTTATGTTCATATTTTAACGTTTCATCTTACGTTTTCATGTCAAGTTTGCATTTGTTTTATATTTTGGTGTAATTACGTTCGTATTTTACATTTCATATTGTGTTTTTGTGTTAAAGTCTTCATAAACATCGATATGTTTTATGTTTTGAGTCACCAAATCTTGATATTTAACGTTTCAGTTTGTATTTTCAGGTACAAGTTTGCATTTCTTTTTAAAATTTGTTGTAATAATGTTCATGTTCAATGTGTAATGGTGTGTTTTCATATATAAGTTTAGATTTATTTTTCAAGTTTGTTGCATTTATGTTCATATTTAACATATCATATTAAGTTTTCATGTAACAGTTCACTTTTGGTTTCATACTTTGTTGTGTTATTGTTCATGTTAAATGTACATTTTGTATCTTGTTAGGTTTTCATGGATTAGTTCTTTTAATGTCTTTATGTTGTCATGTTTTGTTTTGTTTGTATTCATATTTTACATTTCATATTGTGTTTTGGTGTTCAAGTTTGCATTTGTTGTCATTTATTGTTATGTGTGTCTTCATACTTAACGTGTTTTGGTATAAACATTCATGTCAATGTTTGCATGTTTACATATCTTGTGTCGTTTAATGTTCTTATTTGAACATTACTTTGAAGTTTTCATGAATGTGGTTAATCTATAATGTTTTGTATCATATGATCTTGATATTTTAAGTTTCGTCTTTTGTGTTTGTGTAAATATTCATATCAATGACTATATGTTGTCATAATGTCTGTAAATTCATTGGAGATTTCAAGTTATATTTCAGTTTTATCATTAAAGTTCATATGAATGTCGTTTAATTTTGATATTTCAATGTTTCTGATTATATTTTTGTTCATATCAGTGTTAATATTCATATGTTTACATGTTTTATATCACTTTATAGTCATACTTAACGTTAGGTGTATGATTTGGTATTAATATTCGTATCAATGTTCATATGTTTACATATCTTGCATCAGTTTATGTTGATGTTTCAATGTTTTTGTTCGTATTTCATGTTGCATGTTGTGTTTTGATGTTCAAGTTCTCATGAATGTGGTAAATCTATAATGTTTTATATCATATGATTTTGAATTTCGTCTTTTGTTTTTGTGTAAATATTCATATCAATGACTATATGTTGTCATAATGTTTGTCAATTCATTGGAGATTTCAAGTTATATTTCAGTTTTATCATTAAAGTACATATGAATGTCGTTTAATTTTGATATTTCAATGTTTCTGATTATATTTTTGTTCATATCAGTGTTAATATTCATATGTTTTATATCACTTTATAGTCATACTTAACGTTAGGTGTATGATTTGGTGTTCACATCAATGTGTGAACAAATCTTGCGTTAGTTTATATTGATGTTTCAATGTTTCTGTTCGTATTTGGTGTTTACATTCATATGTTGTACCATTTAATGTTGGTCTTTTAACATTCATGCTTGTATTTGGTGTTCACAGTCACAGGTTTTCATAGTTTGTTTTACATTATGTTGATCTTTTAACATCTATGCATGTTTTTGTTGTTCATTTTGTCGTCAGTATCTATTTGTTTTCATAGTTTGTGTTTCATATCATTCTTGCAGATAAAGTTCATATGTTTACATAATTTTGTTCGTTCATAGTCATAGTTAACGTATCTTGTTATGTTTTCATTTAACAGTTCATATCATTATGTTGACATATTTTGTTGTCTTATGTGTCGTGTTATGTTTTGATGTCAAAGTTCACATTTGGTTTCATACTTTGTCGTGTTTATATTTAACATATCATATTATGTTTTCTTGGAACAGTTCATATCAATATGTTGTCGTTTATTGTTGTTTTTGTGTTCATACTTGTGTTTTGGTGTTCACATTCGTGTTCATGCTCATATATTTACATGTTCTGTGTCAATTCATTGTCATAGTTGACGTTATTTCTCTGTTTAGCTTACATTAATGTTGTTAAGTTGTCATGTTCTGTTGTGTTTGTGTTCAATTTCATGTTGTTTCACTTCATATTGATGTTTAGACTTTTTTATTTGTATTTGTTGTTGACATCAGTGTGTTTTCATATGTTGTGTCAATTCAAGTGATCGTTCACCATTAATGCCTCTATGTATTGTTTAAATTTTCTTCAATATCAATTTGTTTTCATATTTTCTTTTACTTCATGATATTCTTTATGTTTGTATTTGTAGTTTATATTGTCTTCATTATTAATTTGTTTTCATACTGCCACTTGATGTTTATTTCGTCTTCTATTTGTTATTATTCATACTATAGTGATTCTATATGTTATGTGGTGAAAAAAGGATATGGAGTAAATGCACATTGTGTTTTGGTGTTTTGGTGTTCAAGTTTCCGCTTTTAGTAAATGTGTTCATTCTTTATGTTCATATCAATATCATATCAAAGTTGTTACGTTTGGTTTCAGTTCATAGTCATAGTTTACATTTATTTTCATATTTTGTTGTGTTTGTATGCATATTTTACATTTCCTATTGTGTGTTGGTGTTCAAGTTTGCATTTGTTGTCATGTATTGTTTTATTTGTGTTCGTAGTCAACGTTTTGTGTTAACATTCCTGTCAATGTTCATATGTTTGTATCTCTTCATGTTGATATATTAAGGTTTCTGTTAATATGTATTATTATACTTTATGCAAATTTCTTTTATTATCCATTAATTTCATTGGACAAGATGCATTTGTTAATTTTGACTAATCCTTAGTTAGCCCCGCCCATCCATAGCAACGGGTGTTAATGTCTAAAATTAACACCCGCTCAGCCCGAAGTTTGCCGATCTTAAAAAATTAACACCCGCTCGGCCCCCGAAGTTTGCCGATCTTTAAAAATTAACACCCGCTCAGTCCGAAGTTTGCCGATCTTGAAAATTAACACCCGCTCCGACCGAAGTTTACCGATTATTATTCCAAACTGAGAAAGAGTATAAAAACAAACCATGTGACATGTAATGTTATTTCTTTTCAATGTTCTTGTTCTAGTTATTGTTTTTAACGCTTTTTCAACTCGGCATTCAGTATAATAAAAATCATATTGCCCTTGGATGAAGATGTTAGGGCGATTAACACACTCGGTGAAAAAATTATCACCCTCCACTTCGTGTCGGGTGATAATTTTTTACCTCGTGTGTTAATCTTCCCTAACATCTCCATCCAAGGGCAATATGTTTATATTGTTCACATCAGTGTTTTCATATGTTGTATCATTTCATGCTGATCTTTAAACATTTATGCTTGTGTTAATTCATTGCCATAGTTGACGTTATTTCTTTGTTTAGCTTATATTAATGTTGTTAAGTTGTCATGTTCTGTTGTGTTTGTGTTCAATTTCATGTTGTATTACTTCATATGTATCCTTATGTTTGTATTTGTAGTTCATATTGTTTCAATATCTATTTGTGTTCATAGTTTATGTCAGTTAATAGTCATAGCTGACGTCAATTTCATATTGTATCACTACATATTTATCCTTATGTTTGTATTTGTAGTTCATATTGTTTCAATATCTATTTGTGTTCATAGTTTATGTCAGTTGATAGTCAGAGCTGACGTTATGCTTCCGCTTTTAGTATTTCATTTTACATTAGTTTTCATATTATCTTCAGTATCAATTTGTTTTCATAGTATCACTTGATGTTTATTTCCATTTGTTGTTAACATTCATATCAAAGTTTTCTTCATTCATGGGTCATGAATAAATTTATGTTCATATCAATATCATTGATGATTTGTGTCAGTTCATAGTTGACGTTTCATTATGTGTTTTCAATGAATTATGATATCAGTATGGTTAGAGTAACATTCATGATTAGAATCGTTCCAGAATATACAAATGTTAGAGATTGTGTTAGCATTAGTTACAGTTAGGATTAAGGGTTTATAAGGTTTATTATTATATACATAAGGGTTAGGGTTATATACTTAGGGTTTAATAAAAACAATAACAGCGTTGTTCCGTTGCTTAGTTTTATCATGTATTTGTAGAGACTTCGTCTCATTGGCATTTACTCCATATCCCTTCATTGTTAATTTAGGGTTACTGTTATAAACCAAAGGGTTAGTGTTGTATACCAAAGGGTTAGGGTAAATAAATAATGGATTGGCTTAGGATTAGGGTTTAAGGTATAGGGTAAAAATTAGGGTTAAGGGTAATATCAGAATGAACTACTTGAATAATGACGACTTCAATACGTATTATAAGGACATCTACCCTAAAGAACTTACTTTGAATAAAGCCAATTCTAATAATCATCATTGTCCGTTCTTTGGCATCAGTTTTGATATAACGAATGGTAAATTAGACACTAAAATTTATGATAAAAGGGACGATTTTTCTTTTCCCATAGTTAATTATTCATTTCTGGACGGTGATGTTCCATTAGCGCCATCATATGGTGTTTACATATCTCAACTTGTTCGATTTGCTCGAGTATGTAATAAAGTTTGCGATTTTAATGAACGGAATCTTTTCATAACTGAAAAACTATTACATCAAGGTTTTCGTTATCATAAACTAGTTAAAACCTTTACTAAATTTTATCATCGATATAAAGACTTAGTTCGTAAATACAATGCAACCTGTAAACATCTTATCAAGGCTGGCATTTCACACCCCTTATTTTATGGTAATGTTTTACATAAAAGTAAAAAATACTTACACTCGCCTAACAAACTTATAAAACCTTTAAATCGTCTAATTCATAAGGGTTATAATTACGGTATTGTCGTCAAGTCATTACGTATGGCCTTCTTTGGTATTAACATTGATTTTTTGATAGGGTCTTTGCATTTTAACTAAACACATTCTAAATTTCTAAAATCAGTATTGCAAGGACACGGGTTATGTATTCCGGTATATACATGAAATCATTATGCTAAACTCCTCACAGGAAGGGATCTTGATGGAAGCTGTATACTGAGTGTACATAACTTAATTTGTCAGTTGGTAATGGGTCTGGAGCTGGCATGTCAGTTAACTGCTAGTAGTCTCTTGTGATTTCATGTTTATGTCCGTATATTTAGTTCTTTCAGTTTCATTTTTCACAGTTGACTCAGTCCTGTTGCCAACTGAATTTTACTGTTGTTACGATCGTTTTTTTATTTATCACATTGGCTAAAGGGGGAAGGTTTGGGTCCAATAAAACTAGTTTAACCCCGCCGCAGCAGGTTTGCGCCTGTCCTAAGTCAGGAAATTTATTAAGCCTTTGTGTGTCTTAAGTTAATTCACTTTATGTCTATCGGAGTCTAGGAAGATGCTTATTTCGCTGAACTTGATTACTCTTATTTAGGGGCCAACTCCGACCTACCGTTGGATGTGGGGTTTCCTCACCGTTCATTGAAGATCTTATGGTGGCTTTGAGTTGTTATTTCTCCCCTTAGGGTCGTTGTCTCTTTGACACATTCCCCGTTTCCCTTCTTTTTCTTACTAGGCATTACTAGTAGTACCTCATTTGCATACTTAAGTAAGGTCAAGAAACACGTGTAAACCAAATAAAGTGTTAGTATAATAGCAAATACGAACCCGTGATATATAGTTTTGTTTCTGTGGCACCTCGTCCCATACGAACCTATAATATATATTAGGAATGGAAACGAGTACTCGAATACTCGAGTACTCGTTTAGAAGCCGAGTACTCGAGTACAATTTTTGTACTCGAGTACTCGACTTATTTTAAAAATCATGGATATTTTCTGAATTAAATGATGCATTATAGTATCTTCTCAATATTTGTTCTTTTTCTAATATATTTATATTCTATTTAGTGCGCCTCATCGGACTTGCCTGATATTTCTGTATTCCCTGTCATGTGTATCGCAGTTATTCTCTTTTCGTTTTTTGGAATTTGCTCATCAAATCACTAATTTTTAATCAAAGTTTAAAATCTAATCACCTCTTGATGTTGATTGTCTTGTTGTTTTATTCGGTAAAATATATTTAAAGCATTCTCCGGACCCTTCTTTCTTAGCGGGTTTAAATTCATACTATAAATATTTTGAAACGTGTCCATAATAATATAGGACCGGCGAACCAGAAGAAAACTTGTACATGTAATTGGCAGGGGAGGCAACGTTGATTGCTTTTTTAATCAGAAAGACCCTTTATTAACATAATTAAAATTAGATCAAAGCAAATTTTTACAGTACAAGCCGTTAGTCTATTGTTTGCCAATTAGTGTTTGATTGTTTGATGTATAAAATAGGTGATTAACTTTAGTAATCATTCAAATTGACAATGCTTTCCGAAGAAAAAATAAACAAGCCAGGAAGGTTTCATAGAAAACCTACGTTGCAGGTTCTCATCCCAATTTAAACGCAATGTTTATACATTATCAATTACAATGGTCCGAGTACTCGAGTACTCGCGAGTATTTGTACCGAGTACTCGAGTATTGAATTCGAGACAGTTTGCCATCCCTAATTTATAGTGGTAGGACAATAGTACTTCGTCCAATACGAATCCATGTTGTATAGTACTGATACAGTAGCACCTCGACAAATTCGAACCCAATAAAATGATTTGTTAGTTTATCAGTATTTCCACAAATACGAACCCCTGATATATAATATGATTAAAAAGCACCTCGACATATACGAACCCATGTGATATACTATTAGAACAATAGCATTCGAATCCTTAGAATATACTATTAGAACAATATCATCTCCACAAATATAAACCCTTATTAGGACTTGGATAGGCGAGACTTAGGCTAAAGGCGAGACACACGTGACGAGGCCAAAGGTCACTGACATACTAAAAGTACATCAACACCTCGAATGCAATTCGACAGCACATCGACGAAAACGAACCCATGATATAAAGTATTAAATCAATAGCACCTCGACAAATCCGAATCCGTAGAAGATACACTTAAAACAATAGCACCTCGACAAATCCGAAGCCGTAGAATATAGTGTACATTAGGACTTGAATAGGCGAGACTAAGGCTAAAGGCGAGACACACGTGACGAGGCCAAAGGTTAATGACATACTCAAAGTACATCAACACCTCGAATGCAATTCGACAGCACCTTGACGAAAACGAACCCATGATATATAGTATTAATTCAATAGCACCTCGACAAATCCGAATCCGTAGAAGATACAATTAAAACAATAGCACCTCGACAAATCCGAAGCCATAGAATATAGTGTACTTGAATAGGCGAGACCAAAGCTAAAGGCGAGACACACGTGACGAGGCCAAAGGTCAAACACTAACAATATATCAGCACCTCGACTGCACCTCGACAAATACAAAGGCATTAATATAGTATTAATACAGTAGCAAATCAACAGCACCTCGACGGGCACCTCGACAAATACGAACTGAACGGTACATATTTACTACTCAGCTCTTATGAAGACATATTTTACCATTATGTACGTCAATAATTTTCTAAGATGCAACATTGCGACTTACATTTGTGAAAAAAATGCAAATCAATAGCGATATGTGATGATACTTAGTGATTCTTGGGAGCGAGTGAACTATCTCGTGGCCATGACTTAATATGTCTTGGAAACGAGTAAGTATCTCGTGGCCACCTTGTAGCTAACTCATTGGCCACGACTTAGTATGTCGTGGTCATGACATAAATAAATAATTACGAAAATTAAATTTTGATTTGTTTAACTTGACCCATGCATATTTTTATACAATAACTAAATACCAAAGTTACTTTGAATTTAGCTTCTGCATATGTGCAGTTTGACAACTCATGTCTCCCCAGTGCAGGGAAAATCCGAACGTTTGGAAGTCAATAACCGCAAGACGCCCGAAATCCTACAGATAACAAATAACCAATATGATCTAAATGTAAAGCCAAAATCAGCTTTGCACGAGGGAGATACTCCTTAGTTTTCAACAAAAATTACTAAAGATTAGATGTAGTAAGGTTCCAAATAGAATCGGCTGTCGGGTTAGCCCGGAAGTACTGACTACTTGGCTGGTGAATACCCTAGGAGACTAACAGTCCACCTGCAGAGTCATCGTTCTTGTGGTAACTTACAACTACCGACATTACCTTGAATTTTGCTTCTGCATATGACCATTGCAGATAAAAAATCCAAACGTTTGGAAGTCCATAACTCAAAGACGTCCAAATCCGACAGAGAACAACTAACCAATAAAATCTAAATGTAAAGCCAAAATTAGCTTAGGACAGTGTTAAGCTGATTTTAGCTTTTCTATTTTGATCCTTTTGATACAAGTTCTGTATCAGCTTATACAGAAGAATTTCCAAATCTGCACTGAGGAGATTAATTGGCGAAATGGCCGTATGCACAACGCTATTTTCACAGTGAATTTGCCAAGTTAAAATTGTCTTCGGTTATAATGCGTTTCAAAAACAGACGTGGTTTGGAAAATTTTGTCGCATTTCCAATATTAGAGACTGCAGATTAAGTTATTGTTTTAAAACTGTTGGTGATCAATTTTTGACCATTGATGTGGTATTCGTGCCAGAGATTAGTATGCTTACAATAATCCCAGTTGCAAATAAAAAACAAACTGCATATTAAAACACCATAAATCACTATAAATTCCTGACTACTCTTGTGGTCTGAACTAATTTTCATACACAATTTTCATACACAATCGTAGGCTCAGGTGCAATGTTGAAGCTTAAACAGAAGAATGTGGATTAAAGTGCAATTTTGAAGCGAAAACAGGAGAAATACGGATTAAATTCGAGTAGTATGCTATCAAGAAAACTACAATAATTACAGCTATCTCGTTTCTGGAGTTATTAAAATGTCAGTTTGCTTCACTGGCGGATTAAGTACAGTGACTCCATAGAAAAATCGGCACATTTAATCAGCAGTCGACCTTAAATGGACAATATTCATTAGATTTTAGTTACTTACGACAAATTGGCCTACAAATAAATGCCACATATGGGTGTTCTATATATAAACAGCAAGTTGGTATATTAAAGGGAACAATCGTGCATACGAGACTGAATTAAAAGCTCATAAAATAAAAAATTCTAGATCCTTCAATGGTAATCAAATCAGTCCTTTGTGGAAAAATTTGAAATTTGAGTCCGAACTATGATTCAAGATTTATTTATACGTAGTACTGGAATGACAATTTTTCACTGTCTACGTCCTTTCACTAGCAATTGGTGTTTGTGAGCTGCTACCTGGCACTACCACTATGGAAGGCAGTTTTCATTGCCGGGAATTAGCATATCAGTGCCGGGAATTAGCATATCAGTGCCGGGATGTCTTTATATTTCATTTCTAGGGCCCATTCACAACAATCAATTTAGCTTGATATAGAAATATACAAACATTTTGTGGAATTAACAAATTGCTTTAGCTTGATTATATCTCAGCCAATGAAGTTTGGGGTACGCAATTTGCAGCTGTACATTTCCATCTGTCCGTTGGTCTTACCGTCTTGTCTGTACGACCGCACATGGGTACTACTTTGTGTTATCAATTCCTCATGCAGGGTTTTTTACAGAGAGACATGAGTATTTGCAGGATCTTTCTTTAAAATTTAACATTTGCACCTCACATTCTGGTTAGATTTTATGAATTTTTCTGGATTTTATAGATAGTTGAACTTAGTCATTTTTCGACAATATTCTATAGGCAGAGTAACCATTATGTGTTATCAACTCATATCACAGTTTTTCATGAAAAGGTCTGAAACTTTGCACAATGTTTGATAGAACTTACATTAATTCCAGATTTTACAGATAGTTGAACCAAGTCATTTTTGGCAGTATTCTAAGTGCAGGGTACACGTTTTGTTTACAACGTCCCTCTTACAGTTTTTATTAATTGGTCTGAAACTTTGTACATTGATTCTATATACCTTGAACATGTGCACCTCATATTTTGGTTGTATACTACATTTTTTCTTGATTTTAGGCAAGTTGAGCTTAGCCATTTTTCGACTAATTTCTATAGGCATGGCCTCATGGTACCCTTTTTGTGGGGTCAACCCGTCTTACATTTTTTCATCAAGAGGTAAGAAACTATGCACAGTGTTTATATGTTTACTGAAAGGTTAATCTCTTATTTTAGTAGAAATTTTTATATGTTTCCCCGGATCTTACAGATAATTGAACTTATAAGTCTGGCAATATACTATGCAATCAACTAATCTCACAACTTTTAAGCAATGGGTCTGAAACTTGGTAGAGTGTTAAATACTATATACATTGAACATGTACAAGTACTATTTTGGTAGAATTTTATATTTTTTCCGGAGTTTACATATAGCAGAACTCAAAAATGCTCTTGCGGGTGGTATATATAGTCCTGTAAGTGATAATTGTAGTTGATAAAAACCTGTAATTGTGCTTAAAATTGATTTAGAATTGTGAGTACTGATACGCCTAGTTCCCGCCAAATCATATATGGACTGCTCTGGTCTTCTGAGTTTAGCTATATCACATCAATAGTTCTTTTGTTGTGAGTACTTGCACAACCCGTTCCCGCCAAATCATGCAAAACAATTTGAGTAAATCGTTCCAATTATGATAGGGTTTGGTTAATTGGTCTAATCATACGTAAGTATTTATATTTGCTTATTATAGAAAGGCATTTAAGAAAACAAATTCTTATAAATGAGCAGTCAGTTTTAAAACACTGCTTGATCTTATTTATGTAACAGATACAGCTGATTACCAATACAAATTAAAATGCATTAACCGATTCAAAAAGCTATCAGCTTCGTACAGCAGGTGGTCATAATTATTGATAAGAGCTGTCTTAAAAGTGTAAATAAACTATTTCCAACGGGTAAGTAAACGTTAACAAAAGATTAGGCAATATATCACTGTAGCGGTGTAATTAATATTGATTATAACATTTCTAAAGTAATCATTTATGTTTTTTTCATACAACATTTATTGCATACACAAATGTACATAGTCATAGACGTTTGTAAACATTTTCATGTGGCAAATTTATATAACATTTTTCGGAATTCTTAAACTAGAGGCTATCAAGAGCCTGTAGCACACCTAGTCCAATAGACAGTACAAATAACCTCAATGATAAAAGATCTTATTTTCTAGTATGGCAATAGACCTCGATGTAATATGGCGCAATCTGTCAACAAAATGATCTTGACTATGTATATTTCATAAGGCCCTATGTTAAACTATGTTTCCCGCCGGCAGCAATCTTGGATCTAATACAATATGGACATTTTTGAAAATGGGCCATCAATGGACTATTGTGACCACGTCTGGTTCCAATAGCAAACGTAGTTTCAGAGTAGAATATCTTTGAACAGGATTTCCCATAGGAGCCATTGTTAAACTTAGTCTAGATCTCTAACTGGCGACAATTTTGATATGACGTGGAGTTACTGGACACATTTTACAAAGACAGCGAGAAAAGGACAGTTGTGACCAGGTTTGGTTCCAATTTGCGAAGTAATTGTGGATCAAACGGCCTATGAATGCGTTTTCCCAAAGGGTCAAATGTTCAACTAAGTTCCTCACTGGAAGCCATGTTGCATTGCAGACTTGATATATTTTTTAGGAGTACCACCCAAGGAATATTATGATCAAATTTGATTCCAATTAACCGAGTAGTTTCATTGATCAATGTCTTGGAATATATATTCCAATAAAGATCAATGTTAATTTATGTTCCCAGCTGGCAGCAATCTTGGATCTAATGGCAACCTGCCCGGACTTTGTTTTTCAAACATGACAAATTAAGGACAGTTGTGAAAAAGTATGATTCAAATCAGCCAGGTAGTCTACGAGGAGAAGGTCTATGAATATATTTTCCCTTAGATTCCAATGTTCAACTTTTTTCCTGCTGACAGTCTTAGACATGATTGGGACTTACCGGACTAATTTTTTAAAGGGACGAACTAAGGACAGCTGTGATCAAGTATGTTTCCAATTTGCCAAGTAGTCTCAGAAAAAAATCTTTGAATATGTTTCCCGTGGGTTCCAATGTCAAACTTAATTCCCCGCTGGCAGCCATTTTGGATGAAGTCAGTACATTCAATCATGAAGATAAAATGTATTATCTACATACTGACCTACAGAACATTTTTGCATTTAAACTTGCCTCTATCTCCAATCTTTTGTTATTAAATATAAGGCCAAATGTATAAACTTACAAAAAAAAATGACAAATAAGGGACAATATTTCCTATATAGGTATTAAGACTTTCTTCAAAATTTCGAGGTAAGTAGATCTTGATATGTTGAACATTTTTGCGATTTAAAGTTGAATTCTATCTGTAATAGTTTTTATATATAAAAAAATATATTTAAAAAAATTGAAAATTTTACGGAAAAAGGGCAACAACTCCAAAACGGGGTTTCGGATAATCTGCAAAAACTGTTTGGCGAGTAGATCTTATCAATCTGGTCAATTTATATTTGTAAGAATTTTGATATCTGTAACTGTAATTTGGTTATTTGCCAAAAATGGCAATTTACTCCTTATTATATTTTCAGTAACATCATCCACAATATCTTCCGCTGGACAGAATTTTGAATCTAGATACCCTCGTAATGATTCATACCACGTTTGGTTAGAATTGGCCTAGGGATTTTAAAGGAGAAGATATATTTTTAAAAAGTTTACGGCGGACGATACCATCGGACGCCAACTAATGGCAATAGCTCACGTGGACTTCCAGGCTAACGTCATTGTTTTCTGTGTCTAACGTTATTGTTTTCTGTGTCCTCCGTTTAGCCATGTCTTTGGACTTCGATGTTTGTAAATTCCACTACTTTGTTCCTTCGGTATTCTGTTGCTGTTGTTTCAAGGTGTAAATAAACGTGCGGACATGTATTTTGCATTCTTCCAAAAACTTTTCCATAGATAGAATTTAAGAAATAAAAAAAAATTTATTAATCGAATTTCATCTAAAGCTGACCTGACATAGTTATCAACTGGTTTCCGTAAATATCACATGTTTTTCCATTAACTTTGGAAAGTTCATGAAAGAGCGCCAAATAGCTGTTATTTTAGATCATACTGGTTATTTGTTCTCTATCAGTTTTGGAACATTTTTGAGTTAATGGTCTTCCAAACGTTTAGATTTTATCTGTAAGTTGTTGAAGTGCGCATATGCAGAAAATAAATTCACAGTAACTTCGGTATTTAGTTATTTAACAAAAACTTATTAAAATACTGAATATTGCAGAAAATCTGAGCTCTATAGATGATCATCTAAATGAGCAGACATTTTAGCTGAAGTTTTTCTTTTATAGCTAACGTATATGACAAATACTGCACTATACGTCATGTTTTCATTAGCCCTAAATAATAATATATCCATGAGAGTGCCTTGTTTTTGAATGTTGTCTTTTCTATTTCTGTGCTTTGTATAATTATGTCTAACGTCATTGTTTTCTGTGTTTAACAACATTGTTTTATGTGTCCTCGTTTTGGACTTCGATTTTTGTAAATTCTGCTCTTTTGTTCCTTCGGTATTCTACTCCCTCGAGGCTTATGGGTTGATATAAGGACCTGGAGCAGAAAAAGGGTGTGATATGGAAACAGCAATGTGATTATGTGAAATTAATATCCAACTACCGGTATATACGAAACAAAAATAATATTAAATCTTCAATTTCTTTTCATTCAATAGCACCATCTTATGTGAGAGTTTGAAAAGGTCAGACAAGCAATATGGGATTATCAATATAAGATCTCTTCTGTGATAAGAGGCGGAATTTAATATTTTAGGGAGAGCCAGTAGAGTGGACGAAGCTGTATTAATGTCTTGTAAGATACATATTTAATTTCGGCATATTTCAAAACTGCAAAGAAGTTATCCATTCTTCAATTAGCGCACCATTACACCCAAAATGTGAAAACTTTTGACTAGATTTTAATTAATTTATAAATTGGGCAAGCTAAAATATAGATACTTTTTCATTTAACGCCTCATTACATGTAATTAAGTGCCCGGCGCATAAATCGGTTTTCAGGGGCTCCTTCTGGAGACCGGGAAAATTTATACTGGGTATTTAGGTCATATTCAGCCTGGTCGGCCATTGTAGACATATTACATTGTATGTGGAGAACTCCACGCATTACGCAGAATAAGACAAAACTTTAATATTTCTGGACACAAAACTAGACTCACTTGGTATTGTACAAAATTTTCTGAATCTTATCACATCTGTCCTTTTCCAATGTCGATCAAAACTCGTTGCCTCCGTCATCCCTTCCACGTTATTTTTCTAGTTGTTTAAATAAATTAACTTGTTTTCGTCCTGAAAGAACTGAAATATTGATCACTGGATTTCAAACTCACAAACAATTTACTTTACAACGTCTTTGATCCAACAACGCATGAATGCTTTCTCTGAGATAAACATTTAACTAGAAAGTAATTTTTGTTTCAGATTCATCGCTATGCTTCCCTCTTTTCCATCATATAAAAAAAATGTAAAACAAAATCCACATACTTATAGTGAAAAGTCCTTCAAATATTCAAAGTCCACGATTAAGACTGAATCGAATTAAACTATTCTGTCCGATAATATCCAGAGATGGTTAATTTAGACTATTTACAATCTTTACACAGTAGTTAACCGTATATACAAGGCAAGCACACTTTATGTGTTGGAGATGAAGGTTTGTTTTTGTATCAAGGGAATTTCATGATTAAAAAATAAAACATAAAGCTAATAGAAACCAAATATCCTATTATTTCACTTTTGTAAACCGTCTGCATCTCGATTTTCTGACCTTGGACACCAAAAGCTAGTACACAAAGTTTAATGTGTGTGTTCATACGTGACACTGAAGGAATTCTTACATTCCAGTCGCATTATCTTGGACATCATCGTTCTATCATTTCTTATTTATCGGAAGCTGAAACCAACACACTGTCGGAGATTTTCTTTTCTGTTGAGTAATATGACGCTTTATTAGAAATTCCTATCAATGTTTCGTTACATAAGATACTTTGACGTTTCCGTTTTGGTGGTATTTAGCACTGACTGTAGATCTGTATTTCAACACAAATTATATAATCATCTCGGTGAACAGTTTTACCTAATAACTGTTACACGTAGAATTCAGTGCTTTCTTTTTTTCTTCTTCGTCTAAGCTAATCCCATGAGAAATATACAAGCAACAAATATCAAGATAGTTAAAGACGGGCTGTCAAATTACAAAAACTGTATGTATTTGTAAACTTTGAATTTTGCAGATAGACGATTCAGCAATTTTTTTACTCTTTCATGCATAATTGAGATATTTGCAGTCCACAAACTAGACTTGTAATTGCTAATGACAGAAACACCACCAACCAGACATAAGAACTTGTAAAAAACGACATTTTAACGATATACAAGCGTAGTTGTGAAGCTAAAACAGACAAAAACCGGATCAAATCTGAGTAGCCTGTTATAAAGAAAACTACAATAATTATAGTATAACTAATTGACCGTCGTGGATATCAATAAAAGAAGTATTAAACGAGTTGTAGAACTTGTTCTACAACGAGTTTAATCCCTTGCATTGGTCGACACGAGTGACATTTGTTGATATTCATGACGGTCGATTAGTTATGCTTTTTAATAATAAGATTGTCTACTCAAAAACTGAAATTTTATATGCGGATTTTATTTTTTCATTTCAAGGCGCCAGTTGTTTCATTGCCAACGACGTTGACGATATATTGTGACGTCACTTCTTCCGGTGACTAAAAAACCTTCTATTTTTACCGGTGACAATATGAAATTTAGAAGTTCTACAAATGTCTGAGAAACATCAATTTTCTTTTGTCGTACATGTAGCTGTATGTTTCAGTACAGTTTCCATTTAAGTGTATATTTTTCCGACGTGTTTCATTTTGAATTTGCTAAATACTAGTACATGTTCTAAAGGTGTGAATAAACGTGCGGACATGTATTTTCCATTCTTTCATAGATATAATTCAATAAATTAGAAAAAAATATAATCGAATTTTAACTAAAACTGACAAAGCGGACTGACATGACATGGTTAGCAACTGGTTTCCGTATATATTACGTTTTCCCGTCATGCCTCGGAAATTCGTGTATAATCGCAAAATATGGGATATTTTAACAAAAAAACTGATCAATATACTGATTTTTGCAGGAAATCTCTATAGATGATCATATATATATGCAGACTGAACTTTTCTTCTATGGCTAAAGTATATGACAAATGTAGCATTTTACGTTGTCTTCATTAACCCTAAATAATATATCATACCTCGAGGCTTACGGGTTGATATAAACACCTGAAGCTGGGAAGGGTGTGATATAAAAAAACAACTTAATAATGTGAAATTATCTTAAAATTTTCGGAATATCCAAACAATAGTGATAGCACACCACATACATTTGATTTCATTCAATAGTACCACCAAACAGTAACAAAAACAAAAAAGCCGGTATTTATTATACGACCGCAAAAATTTTTGCAGCCGTATAATGGTATAATGGTATGGTGTCATCGTCTTCGTTGTTGTCGTCTGTAGACTTTTGTTTTTGGTCAATAACTTTAGTTCCGTGCGATCAATTCTCACAATGTTTCTTGGCACAAAACGCAGACCTAAGTAAGGTTTTGGCCCCACCGGTTTTATAAAAAAAAGAGGACAAAAAGGTTTAAATTGGACGTTTTCACATACATGTATGTTGCTGTATCTTTATCGGATTTTGATGAGATTTCTTTCATTGTGTTCCTTAGGAAATTTCTATTCTGTTGTATTCAACGGATTTCACATCGCATGTACCGTTCATGAGATAAAGGGCCCAAAGGGGGCAACTTTCAAAAATTATATTTTTAGTCCGATTTAGATGCAGTTTTTTGCAATTGGTTTCTCTTTGAAAAATTAATACAGCGCTGGACCTTTAGATTTTTGATAACTTATTTCCTTTCCGAGCTAAGACGTGCCAAACCGGGCCAAAATTGCAATCGTGCAGATTACCCGAAATAATTGTTTTTCATCGGATTGGAATGGGATTTTTTTCTTTGGATTCCTCTTGTTATTAGCTTTCAGCAGAATGCCAACGGATTTTGCGTAGCTGATATAAGGGGTCAAAAGGCCTTAATTGCAATTAAAAAAAATTTTTTTTACTACTTTTTGTCCAGGTAAATAATGTGTCAAAGTCATTATTGTGTCCAGCAAATGACTGTGTCTACAATCATTTTGATTTACACTTGTTCAAATTTCAGTGGTCGACACATGCTGCGGCCGTATCATGCTGCGCTCGGCGTTGCCCTTTATTGTCTTATGTGAGAATCGGTTTCAAAAGATGATACAAACAATACGGGATTATCGATATATATCAAGGGGCCATAAAAGATTTGTTGTCTATCTGTATGTAGCGGTGATGGAGATCCAGTAAAATGGATAAAGTTTATGTATGTCTCGTTAGATAAATATCACATTCTGGTATTTTACAAAACTGCAAAGAAGTTTATTATCATTCAATTAATGCACCATTACACCCACCATGTGACAACTGTTGACTACATTTTTATTTACAAAAAATTGGAGAAGCTGAAATTTATATACTTTTCCATTTAACTCACCATTAAGTATACCACACAAACATAGGTTTTCAGGGGCTCTGTCTGCAGATATCACATAGTTGCGTCTTTTGGTTGTATAAATATGAAGGTCATATTCAGCCTGGTCGCGAGCCATGTCGAGAAACGCCACGCTCCATGTAGAATAGAGAATATTTTAAATCAAAACAAGGGCACACTCGCTTTGGTCGCCTAGAAGGTTAAATTATCTGTTCTATCCAATTTCTGCCCTCTTCTCTTTGCAATCAAACTCTTTGCCTCGGTCATTTCTTCATCATTTATTTCCTCTAATTGTTTGAATTGATTAACTTGTTTACATCCTAATATAACTGAAATATTGATCACTTGATCAAAAACTCACACACCATTTAATGTACAGCGTCTTTGATCTTACTACGCAAGAATGCTTTTTCTGAGATAAACAATTACAAAAATGTAACTAGAAAGATCATTTTGCAGCTACTTATAGCTATCCTACCCTCTTTCCGAAGAAATAATGTAAAAAAAAAATCCACATTCTTAGTGTGAATACTTCTTAAAATAATCAAAGTCTGTACTTTTCAGCGCGGTGAAACGAATTTAAAATCTTCTGTCCGTTAATATCCATATATTAAAGACGGCCAAACAAAGATTATTTGCATTATTTCTTACGAAAGCCGGACCACATTACTACAGATATACTTTTTTTTTCTTTTTTATTTTTTTTACTACAGATATACTTACTGTGTTGGATATGTAGGTAATAATTACGCTCTTATTCGTTTTTCTATAAAAGGAATGTTCACGATTAAAAATTAAAACATAAAAAAGATAATAGAAACAAAATATCATTTTTTCACAGTTTTTCTTGAATTGACAACGGAGTTAGTCTTCAAACTAAGCTGCATGAGAAATGCGATAACTTCACTTTTTCAATAGTCAACTTCGTTTTTCTTTGAAGCAATATTCCAACAACCCCGGAATATGGAATTTACATCTCTCAGTTGATTCTCTACTCAAGGGCCTGTGATCGATACAGTGACTTTTTGTTAAAGCTTGGTTGCTCACAAATAGGCTACTTAAACAAGGGTATGTTACTCATAATTTGGACTCAACACTCCAGAAGTTTGACGTTAGACATCACGATCTTGTGGACCACTATGGGATATCAGTCACAGTGATATCAGTATTCAAGTTAACCGTATATGTCGTATAAGATCTACCGGTGCACTCTATAGGAGTCTAGGATGGTGTTTATTTCGCTAAACTTGATTACTCTTCATTTAGGGGCCGACTCCGACTTGCCGTTGGTTGTAGGGTTTCCTCACCGTTCATTGAAGATCTTATTGTGGCTTTGAGTTGTTATTACTCCCCTTTGGGTCGTTTTCTCTTTGACACATTCCCGGTTTCCCTTCTTTTTGTCTACTTGATCTCAACCCTGTTTTATTTTTTATTTGGCCTGAATTGTACATCTACCATGTATGTATGTGTGTGTTTTCATTTTTTCTTTTTTGTGCCGAACTCATGTAATGTCTATGTTGCCATTGTCCTCGGATCATTCGTCGTAGACGGTCCAGTTCTTACTTTACATTGTATACTGTCGTCAATACAGGTTTCGGACCTAGGGCAATAACTGCAAGTACATACAGCTAAATATGAGCGTTAATCCGTGACACTGAAGAAAATAACTAAATACCGAAGTTACAGTGAATTTTGATTCTGCATATGCGCATTTCGACTACTTATTTCTCTTCAGTACAGGTAAAATCTAAAAGTTTGGAAGACCATAAAGTCAAAGATGTTTAAAAACTGATAGATAACAAATTACCAAATATGATCTAAAAAGAAAGCCAAAATCAGCTAAGGACAGAGCTTTGCATGAGGGAGATACTCCTTAGTTTCAACAAATTTACAATAATTAGATATTGTAAGGTTCCAAATAGAATCGGCTTTCGGGTCAGGTGAATACCCTCGGGAACTTACAGTCCACCAGCAGAGGTATCGACCCAGTGGTAACAAATAACTAAATACCGAAGTTACGGTGAAGGAATGCTTATTAAATAGATGCCAAATATCCCATTTTATCAGTTCTGTAAACCGGTTTTGTAAACTGTCGTCATCTCAGGTTTCGGACCTAGGCAACGAACAGCTAGTAGCTAAAAGCTTGTATTACACGTGACACTGTAGGAATGCCTATATTCTTATTGCATTATCTTGGACATTATCGTTTTATCATTTGGTGACTATCGGAAGCTTAAACCAACAGACTGTAGGAGATTCTTTTCTGATGAATAAAATGATGCTATATTAGAACTGAAAACTTTTATCGTTCTTTCTTCACTTAAGATTATTAGATTAAACTTTTGACGTTACCGTTTTGGTTATTTGGCACTGATTGTAGAGCTATATTTCAGTACAATGTAATCATCGGGGTGAACGATTTTAGACTTGCTGAAGAGTTCAGTGTTTTAATGTGTGTGTGTGACTTCATTTTTCTTTTTCTATGCCGTACTCATTTCATTTCTTTGGTTCTCTGTTTTTCCGATCTTGCAATTGTCCCTGCATTAGTCATTTTAGACTGACGGTTCGGCTACGTTCTCACTTACTTGTACTCTAAATTGTAAACTATATTCATCTCAGGTCTCAAATCTTGGACAATAACGACTAGTTGTTTTCTTTGCCTAAGCAATTAATTCCATGAAAAAAATAAAAAATAAAACATCGCAAGCAACAACGATCAAAATAGTTAAAGACACAGTTATTACTCAGAAACTACGCCTTTGACTCTTTTAAATTTTACATGAACGTTAGAACCATATGTACCTGACCATGTTGTACCACCACATTTTAACTTTGATATTTGCAAATTGATGATTCAGCATTTTTTCGTCTAAATGTATACTAGATACATTTGTACATTTGAAGCCCACAAACTAGATCTATATAGATATGACAGACAAATCACCAACAAGACATTATAATTCGTAAAAATCAAAAAACAATAACTCAGCAATTTGTTCAAACGATGTACCATGGGACGATAATGTCCAAATGATTAAAGTCCCTAAATTCGAAGAGTCAGGGTTGATTTGATCTTTTAATCTGTCAAAAGTCGGTCAATATCTGATAGATAGTTTCTGAGCAGTTTTACCCATAACTTGTGCTATTGCATAATTATTTCCCAATAGCGAAGACTCGTAACTCCTAAACTGAATGCCAATCTAATTGTTGGTGAAACATGTATTTAAGGTATATTTTACTATTTGAGGACAAGTTTCAATATCCAATGAAATCAATTTTTGCACATGTTGGAGAACACTTTGATCTCCCATGGAATGAAATTGACGAGAACATCATAAGAATTAGAGAAAGCAAGTTTCATCACGAGAAATAAAGACAAAATTGTTTTGAAAAATTTCCCGCTTAACAATGATAACCGCGGAAAACGAGTTTTAAGTCTACTGATGTAGAAAATTCAACTTCTGGTTTTCTACCCGCAATAATTCATAAATGAAGGATATTTTCTTGCTTTATTATAATGACAATCTGAAAATAATTTTGTATACCAGATGTAATGCCTTTAAATGGTAAATTATATTTTTATTTGTAACAAAATGTAAGCAAATACCAATAAAAACACTTGTCGGTTATCTCCCTGTATCAAGTTAGTTATATGGTCAAAGGGGAGATTATTTTTATAATTTCATTGTTAAAAACGACCATGGTATGCTAGTTAAAATTATCTCTACTTTCACCATATACACATGTTACTATCTTGACCCAGAGTGGTAATCGACAAATGCTTCTTATTCTAAGAAAAGATCACAAAATTAGTACCAGACACGAAATAATGGATTTCATAAAAGGGCAAATTACGTAATAAGAACAAAACAGACACATGAAAAACAAGATGACCATAAATTCAATTTACCTGACGTAATTCCCTGCTTCAATTAATTGCCACAAAGTGGTGCGAGACGACATTGATCGAAAAGAAAACTCAATTACATAACTGAAATACATTTGTCTGACATGGAGTTAAATTGAAAAAAAAACAAAAAACAATTCTTTAATTTGCATAACATGTATCTTTTGTCAAATAATTTGCCCGTTTCAGATTAAGCTTTTTCAGTCAAACATTTGAAGATACCTTCTCGGTGTAGATAATTATCATTTATACTGAGAATCCGTGTCCAGTGGGTTGCTTTTAATATTTTGGATATTTTTTACACTTATTTAAATTTTCTTTTATTTCAACAAAATCACAACACAAGAAACATTTATAAGTATATTATCAAAAGAAAATTGAGCCTTTGATTGTAATGAGTTTGGGATAAATTTCATAACAAAATTTATATTTTGAAATTACTTATAACTGAGTGTTGCCTGGTGACAAGACACGTGTCAGACCTGGATGATCTTGTCCGACTTTTGAATGAGATGTACACTCGCGTTTTGTGGCTTCGTTTGTAAAATATTGTTCTAATTGCACGAACAAATCTTTTGTTAAATGCACAAAATAGTATGAAGTTTATAGATAAGTTACAGAGCAATAATATATTACTGATGTTACGGAGAGCTTTGTACTCGGTTACGGATAAATTTGTCACTCTGAAAAAGTCGCAAATAGTTGATGGAAATATAGCAACAATTGACATGATGATGATGCCAATTAATGTGATGGTAAATCGTCGTTGTTCAAGCTGCCAATCTTGTTCCCTGTTGTTTCGTATACCGAGTTCTTCTCGGATGAACCTTGCTTTATATACTGCCACGATAAGGTATGTGTTAATAAATACAAATATCACTAACGGAATGAAATGGTAAAGAACAATACAAACTATATCATAAACACGGTAATATGGCGACTCACGAAACGCCGAAAGTTTCATTTGGTAAATTCCACAATCATTGACCAAATCATAACAGAAAAACCTGGGTAGCGTGAATATCACACCGAATATATAGATCGTTAGTATTCTTGTTTTTACTCTCGATCCACTCGAATAACTCCGAGCTAAGAGTGGAAACTTGACAAATATGAATCGGTCAATGGTGACACCGACTGTTATCCAAACGCTAGCTGCAGTAAAAAGATTAACCACCGGGAAGAATATGAACGCATTAAATACATTCGGAACAAAAGCTTCCGAATTTCTTGTAAACAACATATAAGGGAATGATAATATCAAGGCGAACATGTCCGTAAACGATAGTGCTTTAACGTAAACATATGGCGAGTCCATTAATCTTCCACGAAATAACACAAATATGTTAAAAACATTTCCCAGGATTCCTAGAATGCATAAAATCGGTCCGATGTACATGTTGCAGATGTAGTCAATCATATCTGGTGCTTCCATTGTTACTGAACATTTAGTCAATTTCTTATTTCTATTTTGTAGAAATTTGATAAAAGCAGCAACTGTTTCATTCATTTTATCATCATTTCTGCCTGTAAATAGATTATAAATAAATTCAATTAAGTAAATGCAACATACGCCTTTATATAATTATCCCATTGAATTTTCAATATTTAAAATTAAATTCATCAAATAATATGAAATTAAATTATTGTTATAATAAACATTTTAAATAAAGGAAAATAACTGAAAAATAACTATTTCCTATAAAGAAATATAACTATTTCCTATAAAGAAATAGCCCTTGTGTAGGCAAATCACGCATATGACGCAAACGTTCATCAACATCCTAAAAGTCGCATCATTTCTAAGTAAATGTTAAATTGTGAAAAGACAGCGAAATATATATCCGTGGCACCTGAATCGGTTTTCCCGGGCTCCATCGACGGAACTGCTGGATGTGTCCTGATGTGGTGGATAGAGGAATGCTCTTTTTATGCGGGGTAGTCTGTTTATAATACGGAAAGCATTGTAAACAAACTGTGTTTATAAGCATTCCTTGCATTATAAAATTCCCTTGTAAAAAGAGCAGTCAAAATCAGAGCGGCACGTGTATAGAGGACAGTTTTCTTTTCCAATTTTCCGGTTGAAATAAAAAACTCTTCGGTTTTCATTTCCAACTTTATATCTCTCTTCTTTTGTTTTAATAGGGTCTGTAAGTCTTGTACAATTTTTGAACTTCCGGGTACATAATATTACCCGGAAGTTGCATTTTTAACAGAACTATATGACGTTTCAAGCAAAAAATTTGGACGTCATAAATCCGCAACGTCATATTTTGGCGGGGAACATTTTTAAATTTGAATTTTGGTGATTTATAGGTGTCATATAATGAGACTTACAGACCTATTTGATTAAGTTGTTCTCGTCCTGATATAGCTGAAATATAGACGAATTTCCAATTTCGTTTTATGAACGAATTGGTCCGATTGACCTTAGGTCAATCGGAGTAAATTGCGTCGGGTAACATTGTGACGTCCAAAAATCTATATTGTTACGTCAAAATTTTCCGGGAAAATTCACCAATTGAAAACTCGTTCATTACGCACTGGAAGTCAAACTCCAACGTCATACATTCTGTCGCTGGTATATACATCCTGTTACGACGGCATCGCTATAACTACATTTGAGTATCTCCCTCATGCAAAGCTCTGTCCTTAGCTGATTTTGGCTTTACATTTAGATCATATTGGTTATTTGATCTCTATCAGTTTTTTACATATCTTTGAGTTATGGTCTTCCAAACGTTTAGATTTTATCTGCACTGAGGAGACCATAATAAGTTGTCGAAATGCGCATATGCAGAAATTAAATTCACAGTAACTTCGGTATTAAGTTATTAGCTTAATTGTTCTTTATTCGTAAGCAGTAAATGTCGAATGACGTTTGAAATAAACATTATAAACAGAATTAGTAAGCAGGAGTGCATCCACTGCAAGGTGAAAAAATATCATGTTGAAACTGACAATATAAGCAACATTAGAATGGAAAAGTCATTAAAAAATCGTTTCAATACAATAATTACAAGAGACTAAAACTTTGAAATGAAAAACACCTGACAGGATCAACAGAGAACAAAAAATCTACGTCACTATTAGCGGAAGGATGTTGCGTATTTCTACATTACAGTTATGTCAACGAAGCAAATTTTAAATGCTAACTAGCACTGATGCAAAATATTAATTTAATTTATTCAATACAATTTATTAATGCTTTTAAAATTTACTCCCGATTAAGGCAGAAGGCATACAATACAATGAACAAGGAGACAACAAAATGTAAACTAATTGCCCAAAGTTAGTAATAAATAGAACGTCCTCGGTGATAACGACTGTTTTAGAAAGGATTAAATTTTTGCCATGTCATAAAAAAATTCCAGAATAGTACAAAAATGTACTTTCATCCGTTCAAATGTTACAGAAATTCGATCCTAAATTTGACAATAGATAGGATTTCAGATAAATGTGATATTTCGTTAGAAAATTGAAAAGAGAGTTTTTAAATACATGCGTTTAATGGGTTGATGATCTTGTTTTTCGAGATGATATATACTTGATATACTTGATTGAAAATTTGGTGGGAAACTGAGCCCCTCTGACTCTTTCATAGGTTTAACATTAGCAGTTAATTAGACAAAATATTGAAATTTCACAGAATGCTAATAAAGAAGTATCAATTGAAATTATGGATAAAAATAATATTTTTAAATCAGAGGAGTCCGAATTTCTGACATAAATATAAAAACATGAAGAGCAAATCTCCTTAGCGTTCACCATGAAGCATAATAATTTCGGCGCTGTCCAAATTACTACTATGATACTCACTATATTGGATATTGCTAAATCACAACTGATAATCCTTTTACATAACAGAATACACCAAAGTTAGCATAAAGCAAAAGTTCTAACAGAAAAAGCGATGTAACAGATCTAAAGTACTATATGAACAGGCAAACAATTCATTTATTAGTTTATTTTTTGTTGTATACTTTAGATATAGATACAGAAACAAAAGATAATAAATTAGTTGTTCCCTTCCAGAATAGACGTGGGATGCTTTTCAAGGCGAGAAATGTTGTTGCGTCTGTCCATCGTGGGCGGGATTATATCTCTATGGCTAAGTTAGCTTTTTACAAGGCGATTATTTTGTTTCTATTTAGTGCAAAAAAATGAATTACTTATGTATATCATTCTTACTTATTATTTAACTAGCTGTGCAATTCACTTTACTAGATTTCAATGCCGTCAAAAAAGTATTCGAAATGGAATAAAAAAGATAACAGGAAACACCTACAATGGCCGAAAAACATAGCCACATGCCAGAAGAAAATAGGAATTGCACAAGAAAAAACCCACAATAAAAATACAAAAGACAAACATAAACAACGATAGGAACTAGGGACAGCCGGACTTGGTACCGGCACTAGCAAAAGCCAGCGGTAGGGTTAAACCGGTTTATGGGTACCCAAACCTCCCCTTTCTCTGTCCCGTTTCCCTATAGTAGAATAAACATACGAATAAAACCCAGAAGTATGTTTGGCAGTTAATATATTTACAAATTTCATTTTCATTTAGATCAACAGGCATTACTGTATCATGATGTTATATGCTTTGTTACAAAATTGTTTAAAAATACAAAAACAACAAAGTTGAATAATTAACATTAAAATTTTAATATGCAGCAGTTTTATTGTTTTAAACACCTTTTTCAAGAACTAAAATTTATCTTAATTTTTAAAGAATCA
>MJUU01025605.1:0-28112 GCA_002080025.1 Modiolus philippinarum
AGTATTTCTGTTTGTTCAGTTCTTGTTTGGATATGATGTGGACATAATCTAAAAACTGGAAATGGTCAAAAGTAAGGATATCGTCAATATACCTGCTGTTATCATTGAAAATTAAACTAAATTTACCATTGTTACGTACGTTTCCATTTTGAAGTTTTTACATGAAGTCCCGGTCTAAACAGAACAGAGAAAGATCTTCAATGAGAAATGCATAATGCACCCATGGAAATTCAAATGACTGTTCATAAGCATTGTCGCCAAAGGGATAAAGGGAACAAAAAGGGTGTTCAGCAAAAGATTTAGTGCTTTGATTATATCGTCACATGTCCATGAACAATGATTGTTGCAAGTTATTTTGTTCGGCAAAAGATTCAGTGCTTTAATTTCATAATCAAATGTCCATGAACAATAATTGTTATAAGTTATTTTGGAGAGGAACCCTTGCTTTTTCTTGCTACAACAAGGGAACTGAAGACCACTTAAATCATTAAGACCATTTAATAAGTTTTTCTCAAATGACGTGAAAGGGTACTATTATAGGTGTACAAAAATCAAAGCCTTTTTATTGATTTTAATTTATCTAACACTTCAGTAGCAAGTTCCTCGGTGCTGGCCGAAAAACCCGATTTGTAAAGCTAAATCCTAAACTAATTTTGGTTTTTCTATTTAGATCCTTTTTGTAATTTTTCTCCTTTAGCTTTTACATATATTTCGGTTTATGGATTTCTTAATGTTTTGATTTCAGTGGAGCAACGAAATTCAAAAAGGCGTCTAGTTTAGGATTTTAATCAACCCACCTAACATCAGGCTATATTATACATTATTCGAAAGGACAATTTGTTCTCTATCCGTTTTCACCGTTCGTCAAATTGGAAGTGGTCACGATTTTTTTAAATGAAGGTCAAAGGTCAAACTTTGAAAATTCTTGTAAACTCATTTCAGTCACCTTTCAGTCATTAATTTCAACGTGAAGTTGAAAATGTAACTTTAATGGTTATACATGTCTACAATAACATATCTATAAACCATTGAGAACAATTTTGATCACCTTTCTACATAAAGCGATTAAAAGGAGGGTGAATGTATGAGTGGGGTCCAAAAACATGAATTGCTCTCTGAATACACAGTTTGTGAAATGACCTTGACCTTTTGACGTTTGAGATTTACATTTAAATTAACGACTCTATAGATGTTTTTAGTCAAATGATACCAAACGTTTATTGGTCAAACATTTTTTTTTTGTATAAAAAAGTGCCACCGAACTTTCAGATCGCATTGCTCTGAACTAAATTGTCGTAGCTTCCTGATTTTTTTGCAAATTTGTTAACAATATAGGTACCTATTAAGAACTAAAGGTAATTTATCTGGGACAATTATATTTTGCCAAAAAGACACTGTTTTCTAGAGTTCTGAATTTTGTGGGAAAAAAAATGCTATTTCTTAAGCAAAATCGGGAAAATTACCCGTAAAGCTCGCCTGCTCACAGGAAAACTATACAACCAATGTCCAATATTTTTCTATATTTGTGTTATATGGAAGATTGTCTTTCAAACTAGTACTTTTTAAATTCGATTTCTTAGTAATACATTTAGATAAGAGTTTACGTGTATGCAAGATATTTTGAGAAGAAATTCCCTTTTTTTATATAAGTCCGAAAGGTCACATATTGGTCAAACATCTGACAATTACGCCCATACTTGACCCTTGAATTGACTTAAAACCCCAGAATGTCCTACTGTCTTACATGAAGGCAGTCTCTTGTTAGTTAAGTGGGATAAATTATATCATAGGATAAGTACCAGCCATGGCAAACCGTAATGTTGGAGTGATTTTAAGTACTTTTTGTACTTTTTGAAATTTGTGGTTTTTTTTATATTTTTCTTTTACATTTTGTTTTCATATAAACATAAGAATATAAATTACACATCTATGGAAGCGTATTTTTAAAATTTTATAATGTTTTTATTTATTTTTTGGGGAGGGGTTGTTTTCATTTTGTTTTCATTGCCGAAGAAGTAATACGTACATGTTCAAATGCATTGAACAAATCAGGTGGCAGCGAAGGTGCACTTCACAGACCGTCACTACTATTTACTATGTACTATACTAGTTTTTCATATCATTACGATTTATCTTCATCATTCATGTTGACATCAGATTTTGACCACGGTTTTTACAATTTTAGTACCTTAACAAGGACAAAATCTGTGCAATTGAAATTCTGCTCATGACATGGGTATGTCTTGCTAGATACATGATGTACTGTCTCTTATAAATCCAACCTTTAAGGAATATTTACACCAGATCTGTCCAAATAAACTGAAAAAGAGACTACTCATACACCTACTTTTGCTTCGTACCTAAGAAGGTCTATAGTTGCACATTGATGAAGGTATACGTTTGAAATATAAGCTATATGACAAACGTGGTGATTTTAACTTCACAAGTGTGACCTTTCCTTTTCTAAGCAGCTATAAACCTACATCTCAAGCATATGGAGAGTGTATTTCACAGCTGATTCGTTACTGTTGAGCATGTGGTTGGCTTTCCATTTTATTCGATTCAAATGCTGCTGATGAGAAGTTACTCCTTGAAACACATGTACAGCATATCGAAATTATTTTTGTTTTGCAACTTTTGTATTTTTGTATTTTGAAACTACTCGGTCGATGCAACTGCTGGTGAACTAGAGGTTCCTAAGGGAATTCACCTGCCCAGTATTCAGACTCGTCTGACATGATACTAAACCACCATGCATTTTATATATTAACTGCATCTCATCAAATTCTAACCCCTTAAAATATTGAGGCCTTATTCCGTGTAAATCACTTGTTGGATGTCATTGGTAATGGAATTGGTTCACTATATCTACATTTTCGGTAAGGAGTACTTGTAATCAGTACTTCTATATATGTTTTGGATTATGGTTTTCTATATTATTCCATTCAAATGCTGCTAATGAGAGGTTACTCCTTCAAACACGTGTACATTATAATGAAATTCACTGTTTTTCTGCAACTTTGGTGTTTTTGTATTTATACAGTGAATTTTCAAAAAGAGCAAAAACAATGTACGAAAAGCTGCCGAGTCAGGGATTTGTGTTACTTTCATTCCTCCAAAAAATTATATGGCCGTCACCATGACATCTCTGAAAGATACTAAGTGTCGGTGTCCCAAATGAAAACGGACACTTTTAGCTAGATTTCACGTATTCATGGATTTGACTTGACCCTGGATTGACTCAATGATAGTGTGACGGGTGCCGCTGGTGAGCAGGACATACCGTTCCGGAGCAACCGATGTCACAGTTAGTTTTTAATTGACTTCACAGTGTCGGTGCTTTTGTTTGAGGTGTTATCATACTGTTATATTTTAGATTTGTCTCCGTAAGAGAAGTGTGTGCCACCGATTTGTCCTTGTTAATATTTAAAAACTATAGTGATTTTCAAGAGCTTTTCAAATTTTTACCTTCGTATTGTTTGAGGGTTTATAGAGAAGTAATACATACCATGGATTTTAAATTGGTTTTGTATGTGGGTTAGAAAATGCCAGTACACATATCTTAAAAAAAACAGTAAATGCTTGATGATCATGTTACCAGCCCGACAGGACATGCCTACCCTTTCGGAGCACTTGATGTCACTCTCGGCTTTTATAGGAACTCACACTATATAAGTGCCTTAGTTCTGAATGTTGTGATTTGTAGACGTTTCGTATGTATTATACATATATCTGCACTTTAATTTTTGTAATAAACACAATCTTTGTTCCTTCAGTATTCGAATGTGGTTGTTTTCTACCTAAGTGTGGAGGTTAAATTTTGCAGAAAATCCGTTCACATTTTCCTGGTGAGCAATACTGGTTCAGGGCCTTTAGCTCCTTTCCACCACCAATAGATATACGGTTAGCTGGAACTGCGGTTGGCATTGTTGCTAGACATCCAATTCTGGTTCTTTCTGCACAGATTTAACAAGTTATGAGCTTAATTTGTTTTTACTGCTACCCAGCGAGTCAGCCTATATTCAGTGTGTGCTTATGATATTTATGCCAAGGTACCAAAGTCTGTGAAAACCCTTTGTTAATGACAATGACCATGAATTGGAATGATCGGAATGATATGGAAAACTCGTATAGTACACAGAGTAGTAATGATGATCTATGAAGTGAAGGTTGATGTGTGAAATGCGTTGGAACGTGTACATTTTCATGAGAATATAAATAAACAAGAATATGTGTCTAACGGACACTATGCTCCGCCTTACACCTATTTTGAGCAATGCTATATTTCATGATCAGTGAGGCATAAAGTTGCTGGCATGGGTAAATATTTGTCATGTATTTTTTATTTATATCCTAATGTGTATTTATATAAAGTTTCATGATAATAGAATACATCTGTCACAGAAAAGAAACTAAACCTTAGGTTAAATCTCACTCTGTCCCTCCCCCTTTTTTCCATGGTCGGTGAAGCATGAAGTTGGTAGCGAGAATAAATTTGCATTATGATTTTTGTTTAATTATACCCTAATGTGTATTATACAAAGTTTCATGATAAAAGCATACATCCCTCACAGAAAAAAAACTTCAACCTAAGGGTAAACCTCATACTACCCCCCTTTCTACATGATCAGTAAAGCATGAAGTTGGTAGCAGGGATAAATTTTCATCATTATTTTTTTTTATATTATACCCTAATGTGTATTTAAAAAAAGTTTCAGGATAATAGCAAACATCCTTCACAGAATAAAAAACTTCAACCTAAGGGTAAACCTCATACTACCTCTTTTTTCCATGATCAGTGAAGCTTGAAGTTGGTAGCCGGGATAAATTATTGTAATTTTTGTTTAATTATACCTTAATGTGTATTTATACAAAGTTTCATGATAAAAGCATACATCCTTCACAGAAAAAAACTTCAACCTGAGGATAAACCTGACTTGGGACGGACGGACGGACACACCCGAACACTATGTGCCCCCTACTATCGTAGGCGGGGCATAAAAATAATTATTAATTAAAAAAAAAGAAATATATTGTTTTTTAAAAATGGGTTTCATTAATGTGTGTTTATTTCCATATACTAAAGAAAACTTAATTTCAAACAAGAAAATGTATCTAACGGACACAATGCCCCGCCTCGCACCTGTTTTGAACAATGCTACATTTTGTGATCAGTAAAGCATGGAGTTGGTTGCATATATATATTTTATTAAGATTTTCGTTTAATTATACCCTAATGGGTATTTAATCAAGTTTAATGATAATAGCATATATATTCTACACAGAAAAGAAACTTAAACCTATGGACAAAACTCGAATTATACCCCTTTTTTCATGATCATGAAGCATGACGTTATATATTTTTTTTTAATGTTTTTGCTTATTTATATCCTAATGTGTATTTATATAATGTTTCATGGCAATAGAATTCACCCGTCACAGAAAAAAAATTCAACCTTCGGATAAACCTCATACTACCCCCCTTTTTTCCATGATTATTGAAGCATGAAGTTGTTAGCATGAATAAATTTTTATTATGATTTTTGTTTCATTATACCCTTAAGTGTATTTATATAAAGTTACATGACAATAGCATACATCCTTTACAGAAAAAAACAACTTCAACCTGAGGGTTAACTTCATATTATCCCCTTTTTTGATGACCAGTGAAGCATGAAGTTGGTAGCATGGATACATTTTTATTACAATTTTTACTTAATTATATCCTAATGTGTATTTATATAAAGTTTTTATGATAATAGAATACATCCTTCACAGAAAAAAATTTCAACCTTAGAATAAACCTCATGCTTCCCCCTTTTTTCCGTGATAATTGAAGCATGAAGTTGGTAGAATGGATAAAATTTTATTATGATTTTTGATCATACCCTAATGTGTATCTATATAAAGTTTCATGACAATAGCATACATCCTTCACAGAAAAAAACTTCAACCTGAGGGTAAACCTAACTTGGGACGGACGAACGGACGGACAGACCCGAACACTATATGCCCCCTACTATCGTAGGCAGGGCATAAAAATATTTTTAAAAAGGTGAAGAAATATAGAAAAAAAATATGAAAAGTATTAAAAATTCCCCAAAATATATATCAATGCATTTTTAAAACTAAACGACTTCCTGCCAAATTGTCTGTGACCTTTTCGTGGTTTGTAGGCAACCGACGACATAATTTATTTCGTCTAATCAAAAGAAATTACTTTTTTTGTATGCCAGTTCGTATTTCTGAGCTTTTAAGTCAATTTTATTGTCAATAATGAGTTGTCAGAAGAATGACCAATTAAGTCTCGGTTTCATGTGACTAAAAACATCTATATGTCGCTGGAATTTATGTTAAACTCAAAGTTCAAAAGGTCGAGGTCATTTCAAAAACTGCTTATATAGAGGGCAAGTCGTGTTTTTGTACCTCGTTAATAAATTCGTACCCTAGGGATCTGATCTGAATTGTTATAAATATATTATTGATCATTTAATTCAATTTTTTAACTTCACGTTGAAATTATTGATTGAAATGTGACTGAAATGAGCTTACCAGAATTTCAGATGTTTGACCTTTGACCTTAATTTTAAAAAATCGTGACCACTTCCCAATTTGACGAACGGTAAAAATGGATAGAGAACAAATTACCTTTCAAATGATGTATAATTAATGAAGCCCGATGTTAAGTGGGTTGATTAAAATCTTAAGAATTTGACTTCAGTTGCTCCACTATTTGATTTGCACTGAAGAGACATGTTCATTATGCAGAAACTAAATTCACAGTAATTTCGGTATTTGATTATTCAACAGAATTTTCCAGACTCACAAAGGTAATTTATCGCAGAGGTTTAATATGTTTTTTGCACAGTATTTTATTAGAATCTCCTTTATGCAAGTTAGTGCACTGGTTAAATGGATGGACAAGTAGTGGTTGAGCAATTACTCGAGGCCCAAAATAAAACTATGTTTGTTGCCTGACAACACTTTTGTCTTTTTATGATGTCTTAATATATTTTCGAATACATTTTTATTGTTAACGGAACACTGATTAATTTTCATAATGAGAAGTAAATAAAAAACTTCTTTTCAATCAGCATGATGCACATTATTGTACAACCCACAACATAGGAGAGTATCACAGTAAATGTTACTGTGACACACAGAGTTGTGTGGATAATCTAACAACACAGCTTACAACAGGTATCTATAACTATTGTGTATAAATGAATTTAGCTGTTTGGTTATATGTATGAAGAAAGGCGATAATGCAAATCCTCTAAGAAATCATAAATGTTAAAAACGTTGTATTCTATATTTTTTCTACAAGAGTATTTTACCACAGCTTGCATCACAATTAATTCAGACAATTAAAAAAAACAAAATCAATCGACAAGACAAAAACTTGAAAGCAGAAAAAGGAAAGACATGAGACAGTCTCAAAAACATCAAAATAAAAGCACAGCATTAAAAACTAAGGCATCCAAAGTGTGAACTCCCATAAAAACCGAGAATGAAATCAGGTGTTCCGAGATTATAAGCATGTTCTGCTCCATATACGTCTCCTGTCATACTCCCGGTGATTTAAGGTAGATCGAGCCTCATAAAAATTTTAGACAGTTTTTTTTTTAAAGATATTTTGTAGGTCTTAGATTTGTTCAAAAAAATAAAAATGATATGTCACCGAACATCTTTTCCTGTTATCAGGCTTTGAAAATTAGGCCAAATTCAGTATTTTTCAGCAATATTTACAAAGAATAAAAAGGGAAATGTGACAACATGCATGTTATTTATTTTTCATATGAAATAAATATCAGATAGATTTTTTTGATATTTCAGAGACATAAACTTCAGCTGTATGTTGAGCTGAAAAAAACTATAGATCTATGTCGCCGTTTGATTATGAGATAAAGTTAACGAAAAGACAATATTTACGGAAAAGGGAGCTAATTGGCAGGAAAGTGTATGTCAATCTATTATGAAGTCACAATGACAAGGCCAAATAAGGAATATACCGGCTTGAAAATTAAGTCAATGCCGCATCCGACTCGTGTTTGGCAAATGCGCAAATCGATGTGTCGTGTATTAATGTCCATCTATCTTAATCAAGGGTAAAATATTGTTCATTTTTATTTTGATATATTCAATGATGTCATGATGACACCTTTTGAAATTCCTTAGTGACGAAGGCAACAAATGCTTTGCATATCTCTGACGCAGCAGCTTCCGGCATATTGAAAAAAAAAACACACTGTTTAAACTACTTACTCAGTTGTAACGAATCAACTGTGAAATGTTCTCTTCATTAACGCGGGAGAGAAACTCTGTTCCTGATTAGAAAACGGGTTTTCATAGTTGAGAAGTAAGAATCATCACATTTATCATTTTATCCGATTTTCATATTTTTTACTATTAAAAGCAAAATTAAATGAGCTATAACTTGATTTCTTTTTTTCACACAATTCGTTACAAAGTAACAGTAATTTAAACATACTTTTAAATCTTTGACGATATATTTAACAAAGAATGATAGTATATTTCTAATGTCATATTTTTGAATTGCTTTTAACTGGCGAAAACTTTTAATAGAAGTAAAAAAATATATAAAAATTACATGTGAAAATAACGAAAAGAAAATGTTTGTGAATATGCATTTAACATTGAAAAAAATATGAAAATCGGATGAGAAATTACTGAGGGAAATATTTTTTGAAAAAGTCCCGTTTTTTTTATGAAATGCACATAGAATTTTGACATTGATGATTCACTTTTGGCCACATTTCTTACATCGATCTTAGTACATACAACAAAAGATTTAAGTATAAAGCTGAAGTGGTTGTCTCTTATCAAGCTCACATGGAAAGATTTAATGTTAATATCAATCATCAAGGTAAACGCAGAAGCTCAAATAAAAGGCTTAGTATTTTTAAAATTGTGGAAACGCGACCACTCAGTCACAACTTTATGTATATTATGAGAAGCGCGAGATTATTTGAAATATGCACAAAGCAAAACAATTAAAATTATAATTGTATATTAGCAGGGAGCTCCTCGAATACTTTAAATTGTGGGGGCATGCACTGTGGCATTGGAACAGTAAGTACCAATTATATTTAGTTGGATATTTGGGAAACTCAAATGCATTACACCTTGCTTGTTAATAATGTCTTCTCCTACCTAAAAGGACTGTTTTCAAGGCTAAGAATTGTTTCGTGATCACTTACTTTGTTTTAAGTTCTGCAAAGCAAGAAGGAATACCAACTTAAAACTTTAAGGCAAAAAGAACAAGGTGGAATATTTTAGGGATCTCAAAAAATGATGTTAATAACATAATTACCGAAAAAAATGTCAAGGCTCGAAATTCAAAGGACAAAAATAGTACGAAAACACTGGAAAAATTGTCAACCGTAATCTACGGAAAACGGTGGGTTAAACTGGTTTTATGACGTGCCAAACGTTGCCTTTGAAAACTATTCAATCATAAAAAAGCAGATTTTTATTGCCTTAACACTTAACGGGTCATGCATATTATCATATCACTTTTTTGTATTTAGGAAAAATAAAAATACTGTTTTTGAATTAAATATTATTCTGATTTTTCTAATTTAAAGCAAATTTAAACTCTTAAAAAAATATATCTAAAATGGGGATAATGTAAACGTAGAAATTTTCGCGGGGGGTATTTTCGCGATTTTGTGGGACAAACATTTCGCGAGGGGGTAATTTCGCGCTCAGTTTCTCTAACAATCGACTATTTCAGTGCTTTTGCTTATTAGACTTCAAAACCAAACTATTTGCGAGGGGGAAATTTTCGCTGATTTTTTTGGATAGCAAATTGGAAAATTATCCCCACGCCAAAATTTCCAAGTTTACAGTATATAGTCTCTAACATTGTTTCCAGCTTATTACGTATATTAACGTATGTCAAATCGAAAAAGTTAATTTTTTCACATTTTAAAGTTCGATGTTTACCGAAAACTTTAAAATGTGAAAATTTAACTACCGAAATATGAGAAATTATCGTAATAAATTGAAAAACAATTGTTTCTCTAATTTCGACTGAATTTATTTGAAGTAAGGGACCTCTGTAGTCTCTATTCTCAAATATTCCGCCATTTTGTTGCTACCATCGTTGCTATGTGTATCATTGTGCCATTCATTAAAAGGTATGTTGAGTGAAATATATTTGAATAATAATGTCATATTACGCATAAATTGAGTAATCTTAGTCATAATTTCGCTAGGCAATGATGCAGGTGTTAATTTCATCAGCATCCGATTGCGCTATTTCTGGAAGCTGATACGCGATATTTACATGATTGCCCAATCGCCAACTGAGAACAATGTCAGTTATTGTATCGAAAACTAATCGATCAGCAGGTATTTAAATTAGAGTAAGATTTGTTCTCAATTTGTCAACTTTGTCAATTTCATTAGGTACACGCTCAGACACATAGTGACACATGAGGAAAATGATACAAATATACAAATAAATGGTTGACGGAACGATTATTCAGTCACTTTAAAATTTGTAAGCATAATTATTATATCCTCGGATGCCAAAACTGCGCCCCTAAGGAAAATGACGTCACGGTTTTGTTAGGTACAACTGTTTGATATCGAAATGTATGTGAATCGGTTGAACTGATATTAAACTATAATTAAACAGTAAAAATTTAAATATAACAAACCAACTGCGAAAAAAACAAACAACTCCACCTACCCAATGTACGATTTTCTTCAAAAGAAATTATGGAGTCCTGACTGCGCCCCCTATAAATAGTGACCATGTGACGTTTCCTTGGAAGGCCAATCGTAATGTTTTTTTTTTGGATGTTTTACATTCTTGTGTTTTAAGTTAACAATTGAAATAATAAAACAAAAGTTCAACTGCAAAAAAAAAAAAAAAAAAAAAAAAAAAAAAAACCAACTCAACTTCATACAATACGAAACTCAGTAAAATTTTAACAACAGGAACATATTTGTCAATTAATCTAATGCGAATACTGATCTGTATCTTTGCAATGATTGCAGAAAAAAGTGGTTCCTCTTCGCACTGCTGTCAAGGGGGTGCAGTATTTTAGGTGGACCCAATGTTTGCATGATTGATAGTCAAACTGGACCCAGTTGGTGAATTCCACTATTAAGCTTTTCCGCAATTCTTTCGGTCTTAATTTCCTGCAGTGGCAACAAAGCTCTTCTTTTTGTATCTCATCTGGCTCATCACTGTCAAACAAGTTGTCAATCTCGGAATCCTCATAAATATATACGTGACTAGGTCCTGGTTTTGGAGAACTCAAAGGTTTTTGTATAGATGTGACATTTGTTTTCTTTTTCTGTTTATTGCTTTCATTTGATATTTTTCTGCTTTGCAACATGATCTTTAACTTTCTTCGCTATAGAATCCTCCTGCGCATTCTCCTGCTTGATTTTCTTGATTCTACACTTTGGTTAAAAAAGTTCTCCACACCCTCATCAGCGGGTAAGTCATGTTTAACGTCCATCGCATTTGAAACTTCAACTTGACCACCCTGGCTACCATGCCCGGATTCTGAATCATCATTCTATTCAGTTTAATTTTCAACGGTTTCCTGATGGAAAACTTCAGATGACATTACTGATTCCCGTGGTACAACACTTTTATCTAAAGGAAATTTACCCGTCCTTCTGAAAGATGATTGTAGATTATTTGAGGACAATGCTAACTGATAGACTTTGCATGCAATTTCAGTGACATTAAATTCAGTAATAACCAAGGAGTTTGTACTCATTTTCTTGTGACAATCATTGTCATACATCCTTTGGAATGGTCCGTAACAGCCAACATCTAGAGGTTGGATGATATGAGTAGTGTGAGCCGGAAGAATATGGAGAATGATGTGTCTTTCCCGAGCCCATTCAATCAAGTCTACTGCAATTTGGGATTTGTGGCCATCAAGGAGTATAAGTGTGTAATCATCACTGCAACCAGGAGCAAATTAAACAAAATGTTCTTCCAACCATCTCTCAAATATGACAGAATTGGACCATCCATACTCAGACATTGCATGCTCAGAACCAGGAGAGGAATTAGACATCAAGGCATCATTACTGCGCTTTCCAGGAAAGACAAAAAACGGTGGAATAGCTTTTCCGGATGAACTATCGCAACCTAATATAGTGATAGTTAGTGATTTTCCAGATGTCACAGAAGAAGTTGCATATTTTGAGAATGGGGACTACGGAGAGCGTTTTAATCTAAAAAAATGAGTAAGAATTAGAAAAAAAATTACAATATTGTACTCCCAAATGTATAACGATAATATCTCGAATCGTAAAGTTAAATTTTCACATAATAAAGCTCTCGGTAAACATCGAACTTTTAGTTATGAAGATATAACTACCTCTATTTGAAAAAAAATTCGTAATAGACAGGAAAACAATGTTAGAAACAAAATATAACAAGTTTGCATGAGTTGTAACACACATGTTGTAAAATTTTGAAGTGTCCTGAATGTGTTTTCTTTTTTTAGATTAAGAAAGGCAGATCGGTCATCACTATTGATGAAAAATTTCTTTGATTCATTTATTTTCACTTGAAAGTTTTCGTTAAGATTTTTCATGTAATCAATTTTTTTCTCTTTTAAATGAAATTATACTTTAAGAAATGCCCAAAAATGAAGAAAACTAACACACTGAAGTTATACGTAACATTATCGAAACAGCTGTAACATTATCATAGAAAAGTCTACTTGAGTGGGCACCATGACTTAAGTCACCGATTAAAGTTCTAGAACTTTTGTTTGCGATTTAAAGTGGATAAACGCAACTGTTTCATTAATTCTCTATTTTTTCGCCGCTCTTGGTGATATATTTACCAATGTAATTTTCAATTAAAATGTTTCCCTAGACCTTAATGTTCAATTAAAACGACAGTTGGGGAATATTACTTGAAGGAGTGATGGTCAGTTGTTTGAGTAGATAAAAAACACTCTAAAGAAAGTCGGTGAATGTAATTATTTGCATAGACGATTACGGTACTCTTTTGGATGTCAACAAATCGTATATAATTGTATGTACGACGAAAAGTGTTTTTTAATATAAAAGAATATTTTTAGAGTTATTTCAAATATAAACATTTGTTTTCAAGGGTTATGTATTTTTTCAGCTTTACATATCAATTATATGATTGATTCACCCCTTCAAACGAGGTAATCCATCGTTTTCAACCGTTTACATGTAAACCTTGCTTACGGTCATCCAAGTAATTTAAATAATAAATTTCAGATAAATGTAATTTCTTATCAGATAATTGAAATAAAGGCGATACAAGTGTTTCAAAACATGGAGGGAAACTGAACTCATCTGATTTTATAAAATAAGCGATGTTTATCTATTTATTGATGTGACAAAATAACTCCAATTTGGATAAAAGGTTGCTCTAAAAAAGTATGGTAAAAAATTAGGGGTTCACTGGGGAAAATTGAAAATCTGACAAAAATCAAAACATGACCAGATTCTTACGTTTAAGTGAGTGTATAATATTAAAGCCTAATTTTCAGATAAGGATATTGCGCTTCTATTAGTGTTATTTATAAAATTTTATTTAATTGCTTTACATCTTCCCTAGAGAGGATACTTAGATTTTTTAGAGTCCAATACTACCTGCATGTCTGCACCCAAGTCACGGTTTAACGACTTTCAAGATGAAGAACAACAATAGAAGCGTTGTTCCATTTGCTTAATCTTACCATGTATCTAAAATATTTTGTCCCGTGTACATTTACTTCGTATCCCTTTAGTTGTTCATGAACGACTCTCAATCGTTTTTGTGATATTTGTTCAGTGATCTATAACTAATTTTATGGGAGACAAGGGGGATTTAACCACTGATGTTATATTAAGGGATGTGAAGTAGAATCAGATTCGCATCAGTTCCACATGAAATGTGCCAATAAGCCTGGGGTAAGTATTAATTTAACTGTAGAAAGTTGTAAAACAACACACACACACACACACACACACACACACACACACACATAATATAAAAATATTTTTAAAAAATATAAAACTCGCACACTCAGGAGTTCATTAAATAATTACAAAGTGAACTAGTATGTCAATCGTTCGAAGAACAATTGAGAGGTCTTTCCCAAAGTTGCGTCAGAATGTTCTCATTGTTGTTTGATAGGAAAAACCAACATTATAAGCTTAATATGTATATTTAACGACTCTCTAACGTGAAATACATTTTTTTCAAAGTGACTTTGACATTTGACTTTGAGGTCATTTTGAAGGTCAATTCTGCTTGAACATTTTTTTGTATCGAATAATTGTTTGTATCTTCAATGGTATTTGAGCTATAGGCAAAAAAGCTCAAATTTAGACATCGAAAATTGGTTTTTGGTCCATAGGCCCAATACAGTTGGTCCAATCATTTTGGACCCATGTAACAATTGTAGGTCTCAACAAGACACACGTTTTCCCCATTCAACTATCTCTTACGGTTTCCGAGTTTATCCGCTAACAAGTCTAGAGGTCAAAATAAAGGTCACCGATGACCCTTGACCTTGACCTCTTCAAATGGCCACTGGTGAACCAAGAACAATGGTGTAGGTCTCATGTCTCAGTTTGGGAGAAATTCATTGTTAAAGAAGCATCAAATTTTGCAAGGGGCAAATGTAACGAATTTTTGTCATGACCTGACAAATATTTTTCTAATTACACTTAATCAGCTATCTATTATGGTTTCCGAGTTTATCTGCTAACAAGGTTTACCATGTTTGGTGATGTAACTCTGTTACTAAAATTAGATCGGTTTCACAGGGGCAGTCTGGTCAAGCCCGGCAATTTCTGACTAATGGTACCAAGTACCAAAGTGATATCTTTTAAGACTTTTTTGCAAATGTTGGAAGAAAAAAAAGGAAAAAATAATAATCAGAAGAAATACAAGGTCTTTCCACCGAAGTGGGAAAGACCTTAATTAAAATGTTGTCAATTGTTCAGATAACAAGACCTTTCACGAGATTCCATATTGTTAACATGTTTCGAGTATAATTCTATTATCTTTTCTAATAACAACAAGAGGAAAGTAGTTAATGAGAAAGCAAACCGGGTTTTCTTTAAATGCACTGTATATCTTACACGTTAGTCAATCCTGAATAACTGAACTGATTTTTTCTAATCTGCAATGTTCTAGCTGTTTATAGTAAACTGTTGGAGGCGACATCCTGCTGAGGAGAGATGGGGTATCTTGATGGCAGATATTTGACATAATAATTTCTAAGTTCAACAACTGGTAATTTTGGCATAAATTATCAATAATCTAAATTAAAGTAACATGCACATCTATGATATATGCATAAATGATATACAAATTATAAAGTTGCTATATAGAAAACTGTAGATTTGCTACGGTACCATGCACATCTCTGATATGTGTACAAACGATCTGCAAAATAAAAACAAAAATGTAGGAGATTTGCTCCGGGTAAATGATGTACCTATTTGGCAGCCGGCCACCCGCCCACCATTTTCGCCATTCTAATTAACGGATTTCCGATGGAAAACACGGTAAAAATGATGTAAAACAGTTTTTTACTTGCTGGGTATTTTATTTCATTGTTGCTGAGATTATCATTGTCTCTGTCATAATGTGTTCTCTTTGCAATACAATTTTTTTTGGACTGGTTACTGGGAACTTTCTTGACAATAAACGTTTTTTAGGGACCTTGACCCAATTATATTTGTCAATATTTTTTTGCTGAACATATTTCGGGTTCAAGGTTTCTTTGTTACTTGAATGGTTTTTGAAAGATAACAAAAACCTCTAAAATCGGATCCGCAGACAGTATTTGGACAACATGTCCAGAACCTATTTTTCCGGTATTTTCAGAGTATAATATTTAAATAAGCAAACATGACACAGTAACATCAAAAGGCGTCGTTTAGCTTTGAGGTAGACTCAATTTTGAATTTGTTTCTAATTTGAATAACTTGCCTCATGTAAAAGTCAGCATACTCTTTCAACTCGATGAAAAATTTTGATGCCAAAGTATGAACATTTATATTTTCCTTTTCGTATTAGTTATGCATTTGTAACAGTTTGTAAAACAGAACTTTGACCGATATGATACATATGCTTTTTCAGAACTGGCTGTCATGTTTTTTTTTTTTTTTTTTTTTTTTTTGCTTTTTTTGGCAAACTTGAGTTTGTGCAGTAAATCTTATTAGAATTCGCTAAATTTCATAAAATTTCAATAAGGCGCACAGCGGATCACACTGCTCCGAAGTTATATAGTTAAGATTATAGTGATGACAAATAATGAGCATTATTTATAATTGTTATAAATTAAAAAAAAAACAGTAATTGAAAGAAATAAAAAAAAATTAAATACTGCATATGCGCATTTTGACGACTTATGTCTCTTCGATTCAGATAAAGTCTAAATATTTGGAAGGTTATAACTTCAAAGATGTTTTAAACTGATAGAGAAAAAATAACCAATATGGTCTAAATGTTAAGCCAAAATCAGCTAAGGATAGAGCTTTGCATGAGTGAGATACTTCTTAGTTTTCAACAAAATTAACCTAATTTTATATATTGTAAGATTCCAAATAGAATCGGCTAAAAGTAATTTTAGAAACACGAACTATTTGACGTAGTCGGTTTTTTGCACTATTTCAAGTAGAAGTGAAATAGGCGACAACTGGAGCTTATCGAGAAATAACACGACGCTGACCAATGAAATTGGCCGTTGCAACTACGGTTAGAATTATAAGCTTCAAATCGGTACTTTTTTCTAGTTTTGAAACTTATGCCAAATTTGTTTTTTTTCATTATTAACTTATTTTTTCCCTTTCATACTACAAGAATAATATTTTTTTGGTTTGCAGCATCATAGCAGTGGTCTTTGTACGGATTCTCTGTCCAGTCTAGTATTTAACTCTCACAGTCATACAGGTCATACAGATCCTCATTCGCACACATCATGTATTTGTAACACAAATTTATGTATTCAGAAGACTTTAGCATATCTTTTTACAGGTATTTATCTTTTTACTTGGGTTAAAAATATAATGTAATGAAGAGTAAGAAATGTGGACAAAGTGTCGCCATAATGTCATTTTAAACATATAGCTCAGAATTATAGCTACACGACATCAACTGTGGGTTTGTTTAGTAAAGAAATACTGGATCTGAAATGGTATTCAATGTAAAAATGAAAGTTCGCTGTAACGTTGCTCCCATTTTGATATATAAATTTGAAATAAAAAATTCCATGTCCATATCAGATAGTAATATGGAATATATGGTAATAACTAAATTACCTAATAGAATTGTCAAGAGCCGAAATCCAAAGAGCAAAAAGACACAGCAGGTCTAAAACAACCGCACAATTTTCAACTGGTACAGGCATTATAGAATAAACAGATAAACTTTGATTTGTATTTTGTATTTTAACAGCAGCCATTGCGATACACTCAATCGCTCTGTATGCTAGTTCAGCTTTGTGAGGCCTCACATAAAGTTCAAAATGACATCTAGAACCGGCTTGAGCGGAATTCATTGCAAATTTTGTCGAAAAACACATAACGCGACTCTATATTTGTTGAACTTATGTTCCATTTTATGTGGACCCTATTGAGCCATATTTGTTTGTACGTATTATTTATGTACCCCCTATTTGTGTTGACCTTATATGGCAAAGCTATGGTGACCTTATGTTGTGTCTATTTGTATTGACCATATGTTACAATGTTTGTTTTTTACTATTATTATAGTGACCTTATGTTGCCATTTTATTCGCCCTTATTATTCATGTAAACTCAATTTATTTTGACGTCATTATGCTATATTTTTTGTTGAACTTATCTTGATTCTATCTATATTAACGGTTAGTTTTTGCTATTTGTAATGGCCTAGTTTTGACATATTTTTGTTGACATAATATTGTCTCTTTTGGTGTTGTCATTATGTTGCAATATTCATTTTTTCTTTTAATTTTTATTGCTTCTATTGTGTTGACCTTATGCTGCATATTTGTTTTTGTTTTTATTGTTTATGTTACCTCTTTTTACTTGACCTTATACGATAAACATTTTTGAACGAATTTGTTGATATATTTCCTGTATTTTTATTGACCTTATATAACCATATTTGTGTTGACTTTTTGTTTCCTCTTTTTATATTGACCTTATATTGTCGTATTTGTTTGATTTAATGTTGCTTCTTTTTGCGTTGAACTTGTTTAGCCATATTTGTTTGTCCTTATTGCTACTGTTGGCCATGATTGTGTTTACCTTATGTTGTCATATTAATATTTGTGTGGATCCTAGGTTGCCTATATTGGTGTTGAAATGTTGTTGCCTTTATTAATGTTGAAGTTATGTTGCATTTTTATGTGTTCTTATGTTACAATATTTATCAAACAATGAAGAGATATAAGAGTAAATCGACATGAGACAAAGTCTCTACAAATACAGAGCTCAACAAAGCAAATGAACAAACCTTTTATTTTGTTGTTTTTCATTTTGAAGTTACCATGAGGTGTTCAACAATGAAGTTTGCTTGTGCCTCATTGAAAGTCTAAGACGGCCACTATCACCGGTTTGAGCGGATTTTGTTTTGTGTGTGTTAAATATCGAACAGCGCTATATCAATGTCTTTTCTGGTCATGTATGAGGGATCGCAAAAAAGTAAAAAAAAAAACAAAAACAAACACAAAAACATGAATTAAACTGACAAAATGGTCTTACAATCACTTTTATCCGTTGCCTGACAAAAACACTGGCGTCTCAAGCTACTTCACAATTACAACACGTCGACATCACAAGACACTCGTCAAGTCGACATCACAAATGTTAAAAAAATCGATAACAGGAAACACCTACAATGGCTGAAAATTATAATTACATGCAACAATTTGCAAGGGAACTACACAAGAAAAGCACGTATAAGACAAAAGACAAACGTAGACAACGATAGGAACTCGGGACACTCATCAAGTCGACTGTAAGAAAATTTGACATTACAGTGAAATGAATGCACCATAAACAGGTGGTCAAAATAGCATTTGGAAATTGCAAAAATAAATAAATAAATAAATAAATGCCCAAATTTGTTAGTATGATAGTAAATTAATATTTGAAATACTCTCACGAACAAGTTAATCATAACTGATATATATAGAGATTATATTGTCTTTATTGTTTATATTGCCTCTATTTGTTACTATTTTTATGTTGACCTTATACTGCTATATTTGTTTGTCTTATTATTGTTTGTTTAACCCTATTGTGTTGACCTTATATTGCCATATTTCTGTTGAACTTATATTGGCAGACGCTAAGCTTTACTTGTTTTATTGCTGTTTAAGGTAGTATACTAAGGGTAGGGGGGATAACTGTGTTTAAATAAAAATTACTTATTGTGATTGGTATGAAAAGAACACAAGATTTACAAATTTACAAATATTTATCATAAATAAAAATAAAATATTCATCTTAACATGAAACTATACATTCCTTTAATAAAGCACTTCATGATGCCTGCACGACAATACGAATATCAAAGTTTTGAATGGTATCTAAAAATATATAAATGGGCAAGGGAGATAAGTTCCTACCCGACGTTCATAGAGTTTTTATATTGTTGTGAAAAAAAAACGGTACGGTGAATTTTTATGAAATTTTGATAAGTCATATGTGGAAGATATTTCATTTCCCAGTTTTTGGCATAAGTTGAATTATTGGTTTTTCATCCAGAACAAATTGAATGGAGCTGTGTTTTCATCAATATTTTGACAATTTAACTTCTCTCGCACTACAAATTAGCATTTAATGCATGCGTATGATCATTACTATCTTGTATTTAAGTCTACAAGTTTTTGTGAAGCAGTCAAGCAATTTATGGCTTATTTATGCCGATTCGTATTTATATACAGTATAGTTGCCTAAGCCTCATGGTGATTTCTGAGAAGAATTTAAGATTCCTAAGATGGGGATATTTCTGTGAACCATAAATAAAAAATCTTTCGTTAAAAGTTTTAAAAAATTTTTTCTTGAAGTATATGAATACATATTTCTTTCAGTCTGGAAAATTTGAAGAAAATTGAATTTGCGGAGAAATTNAAAAAAAAATTCAAAACAAAACAAAACAAAAAAAAAAAACGGCACCCAAAGAACGTACGTACCCTTTATACAAATTCCAATGTTCCATTTCAAATACTCATTAAGAAGAACAGGTTAAAGAAATAGCTTGCTTTTACTTTGGATGGTTTGTAATATCAAAACCTACTTCGAAATACATACATATAATAATGAGGGAAGGTTTGTAACTGGTGTAGCTTTTACATATTTATGACAACTATGTATAGTGGTTAATAAATTACTGGTACCATGCAGGTCATACATTTGCTAACACAGCAGCACCAATAACTACACCGAAGCCAACGACAACAACACCGAATCCAACTACTACAGCAACAAGACCAACAACATTGAGTACAACGACGACATCAACACAGAGCCCAACGATCACAACAATACAGAGTACGACCACAACAATGCCTCCGACAACCACATCAACTGTTCCAACTACCCAACACCTGACAACGCGTAGGTATTGAAACATTTGCTTTTTATCGATTTTTGATTTAAGATATTTATGGTGAGAGTAAAACGAACATTTTATCTGAACGACAATATTACATCAGGCTCCCAAGACAAAACTTTAATGATCAGTCTTTCATACTGTATCTGTATGAACATAATTTGACCATAGTAGAGCGGCGGATATTTAAAAAGTCGCTTATTTAACGAGTTAAAATTACCCCAAAGCCCCATGGAAGTTTATTGCTAAATATTATTTATCAACATCTCAACTGTCAGAATATGCCTGTCGTTGAGTTAAAAAGCATGCAATAGTGTACTTAATTATACATTAATACACCTTATAAGTTCAAACATAGCCCAGGACGGCCGTTTACAAACTTTGTGAAATTAAGCATTAAAATTGATGTTTTTTAGCGCCTACCTTTTGACCTTTTACATATTTGTTAATTATGTCTCATAATTGTTTTGACTATTGTTTGACGTAACTTTTGGCGTATTTGTTTCAAGAATAGATCATTTCTCCACGTCAATTTTTTCATGTAAAGTTGTGTTTTGCAAACATTAATCCCGTATTTCAACAGTTCTGTACCGATTTGGTCATAATTATATAATTTACCCTATATTTCATAGAAATAATGGATAAAACCAGGGAAATCCGAATAGCTTATACAAATTTCAAAAGCCTCACCTTTCCACACCCTAAATCATTAGTTCAGTAAAAAAGACATACATGCATTTATGTTGGAGGTATATGCATTGCAATTTTCTTAAACATTTTGAGTCATTTTTTTTTCTGACCAATCAAGCTCCAACAAATTATTGAAAGTGATTATGCTATTTTCAAGCCCTTTCTGGTGCTTTCGTGTATATCTTTGTCTTATCTAGTGATATCACCATGAGACAGATGAATTAGCTTTGTCATCCCTCTCAAATGTTTTTTAATTCAACTAAGATTAGTTGAGGTTACGGAAACCCTTCAACGTTACTTGTACGAACTCGGGGAGAAATACCCGTTTTTAGCTCACCTGGCTGTGCCAGGGTGAGCTTTTGCCATCACTTGGCGTCTGTCGTCCGTCCGTCCGTCCGTCCGTCGTCCGTCCGTCGTTAGCTCACTTTCAAAAATCTTCTCCTCTGAAACCACTGGGTCAAATGGAACCAAACTTTAACTGAATCATCACTAGGGTATCTAGTTTCAAATTTGTTATTTTGTATGTCTTAGGTCAAACAACATGGCTGCCGTTACTAAAAAATAGAACATAGGGGTAAATTACAGTTTTTGGCAAATAACTCAAAAACCGTTACAGATATCAAAAATCTGACAGGAATAAAAATGATCAGCATGAGATCTACCCATGCTGAAATTTTGAAGAAAATCTGACAACCCGTCTAAGAGTTATTGCCCTTTTTCCGTAAAATTTCAAAATTTTGATGTTTTTTATTTTTTATTGAAAAAACTATAACAGATAGAGGTTAAGTTTAAATTGCAAAAATGTTCAGCATGTTAAGATCTACCCACATGGATATTTTGAAGAAAATCCAAGTACCTAAATATGAGTTATGGTCCTTTATTGGTCAAATTTTTCGTGATTTTTTACTTTATGTCCTATATTTCAAAAACGCTTTGAGATAAAGGTCAAGTTTAAAATGCAAAAATGTTCTGCATGTTAAGGACTATATTTTATTGAACACATTCAAGTTTTCCAACCGCTTCCAAGATAGCCGCCAGGGGGGGAACTTTGTTTACCATTTGAACCTAATGGGAAAATTCTTCTTGAGAACCACTGAATGGATTTAAACGAAACTTGGCATGAATGATGCTTATGAGATGCTGACGAAGTGTTGTTACTTTAGTGCCGATCCATCATCCGACATGGCCGCCAGCGGGGATCTTAATTTTAACATTGGACCCTACGGGAAAATGCATACAAAGAACTTTTACTTTAGAACCACTGAATGGATTTGAACCAAACATGGCATGAATGATGTTTATGAGGTGCTGACCAAGTGTTATTGCTTTGGTGCCAATCTGTCATCTTACATGCGGACAGCATTGGACCCTATGGGAAATGCACACAAAGATCTTCTAGAGAACTGCTAAATGGATTTAAATCAAACATGACATGAATGATGCCTGTCAGGTGCTGACCAAGTGTCACCAGCTGTGAACTTAAGTTAACAAAAGATCTTCTTCTAGAGAACTGCGTAATCCAAACTTTGCTTATGAGAAGCTGACCAAGTGTTGTTACTTCAGTTCTGATCCATCATCCAACATGGCTGCCAGCAATGGGGAAATGCATACAAAGATATCATGGAAAACCATTGAATGGATTCAATTTAAACATTGCATAAATGAAACTTGTGAGATTTTGATTTGACCAAGCTTGTTACTTTGGTGCTGATCCGTCTTCCGACATGGCTACCAGTAGCAAAAAATAGTTTAACATTGGACCCAAAGGGAAATGCATAAAAAGATCTTCTCCTCTGAGACTGCTTGAACAATTTCAGTAGAATTTTGATATGATAGTCCTTATGTGACCCTCTTCAAAGTTTTATGTTAAATAGCTGCCACCAGGGAACGTAGATTAACTTAGTCCCTTAAGTTTGGAAACTGCATTCAAAAATCTTCTCGGAACTGCTTGAACAATTTTAATTAAATTTTATAAAAAGTTTCTGATTCTTGTGTACATACACCACCAAAGACGGACCATCAATTTGGAATTATAGTGCTGCAGGTCCCAGGTGAGCGATACAGGCTCTTGAGAGCCTCTTGTTATTGCTCATTTCACAATATTGTGTTCCCTACTGTCAAATATAAACGTGAAATAAGTGTGAAACAAACTGTCAGTCTTAAACGAACAAAGGCAACATCGGAAAACAAGAATGAAAGACATAACATGAGCATGGCACAGAACAGAAAAACATACAAAAAATACACAACACGGAATAGGACTGAACAAAAGCTTTTACAAATACCCAGAATTTTAAGAGTTGAGACCGTTCAAGTAAAACATACCAAGTAATAAAGAAGAAAAAACTGTAATATGATTGTGTTTATGTTCCCTTCATATCTATATAAGAGATTTAAAAGATAACACTACTGTATTTTAGAATCTGACGGAGAAAATCGTAGATTTTACTGCCGCAAAAGGGGATTTTCCGTTAGCGGAACTGGGAAAGGGCTGTTTGTGACAGTTAAATAGTAGATTTTCTTCTGAAGATCGTAAAATATAATTTGGTTATCTCTATTCTAATGCAAATTAAAAAAAAGAATCAATTTAAAACTACATGACGTTTTGTGTGAGGCAGAGCAAATACGTTACAATATGTTTCGATTACATTGTGGTTTTTACCCCTTGAACATTTTATTGCCGTCAAATCAAAATTACCGTTAGTCCCGGCTTCTATATTAGAAAACTTTTTATTTCTTTCTTTTTTTTCAGTGTCACCTTTCCGAAATTGTGATAAATTGAGCTTAATGGTAGATTTTTCAAAAGGAGAGCGTGTGACTTATTCAGGAGCAAGAACTTGCCCGGATAACATCAATCAGAATGCTGATGTCATACCCATGAAGTATTGTGCAGCTCCAGAAGTCGCGTTATGGAAACCAGGCATGAATGTATGCACATTTCCTAACCTCGATTTGGCTTTCATTTAGATACTTTTGGTTATTTGTTCTCTAAAAGATGTTTTAAATTTAAAGTTTACGCTCTTCATTTTTTTTTATTTTATCTGCTGAAGAGAAATAAGTTTCCAACATGAGCTTATGCAGAAACTAAATCTACATCAAATTCAGTATTTTGTTAAGTTTTTCATTCCAAAATGGTTGTTTCTTGGCACGAAATTTTTATTTTCAGAAAAAAATTCATGACAAGCTTTAAAAATCACGAAAAAGCATTTATTTTCTTGAACTTGGTTCTCATTTTTATTTTCCTATTCTTCTTTTGTTTGTCCTTTCAATATACTCACAATATTTCCGTAATATTTCTTTACAGTGTTTCTTCAATGATATAACTGAAGTTTTGGTGATGAAATTAACAAAGCACCAAATATTGATGCTTTTGATGATTATCACAAACAGAAACAGATATGTAAAAAAGAAAGCCTTTTAACAACTGAGACTCAGAAGTTTTTGGTTTTTATTGTCAGAGCAATCATAAATTAACGTTTCACTATTTGGACCTTTTCAACTCACGTGACTTAGAGGTTCAGTGTGATTTATTGCCATCATTTAGCATACGTTGTCCGACATTTTATATATTCATCACCTCCTCTGAAGCCACTGAAACAAATTCAAACAACGGCAGTAGAATACCGAAGAAACAAAGGAGTGAAATTTACAAAAATCGACGTCCAAAGGCATGGCCAAAACGAGAACACAAAACAACGACGCTAGACAGACACAAAGCACAGAAACAGGAATCACAACATTCAAAACAAAACACTCACTGTGTGAAACTCCAGTGAAACTCAGAGTGACATCAGGTGCTCCGGAAGGGTAAGCAAGTTCTGCTCTGTTATCAGCACCCGTCACACCGTGAGTGGGTCAATCCAGGAAAATGTCAAAGTCGGTAGTCAAATCCGGGAAGACGTGAATCTAGCTGAAAATGTCCACTATCATTTGGGATACTGACACGCCATATCTTTCGATTAGCTAGACAAACACAAAGCAGATTTTACAGGAATGATGTATGAAAAGCATTAAAAAAATGCACATTTCCTTTGGATCCAATGAAAAACATGGCCGCCAGCTTGGAACGTATTTTATCATTGAAAACTATGGAAAAAACATCAATAGAATCATCTGCTCTGAAACAAATTTAAGTAAACTGTAATGGAATGATGTAGGGACTGACTGTTGTTGACTATCCCATTAGAAAGACATACCGTAATTAGATTTATAGGGTCATAATTAGAAAGTTGGATTTTATGTCATTAGGTTATCAATTTGCACTGCTAATGTTTTGTAGTCTGGTTTGATTTAACCCGTATGCCAATACTTGAAAATTTGATGGATTAATTGGAAAATCTTAAATCCCATTCATTTTCCAGAATACTTTCTCTCTAAAAAATTGATTTTACCACACACTATTTCACGCTTTCTCGTGATAAACTAAAATCATGATTCATTCAAAAAGCCTTTGACGATTAAAAAAATGTGGTATTAGGTCATAAAACATTCTTTAAAAATCTAATTTAAATGGAAGAGAATACTACGATTGCAGTTTGCTTGTTTTTCGTATAGATAATATATTTGTTATATTTGGAGGTGATATTTATTAACAGCAGGTTGGTATACCGCTGGGCATGATTTATACTCCTCTACTAGAAGACTTATTTTTTTATTCCTACCATGAAAAAATAAAAAGGATATGGAGTAAATGTACATGGGACAAAATTCCTATAAATACAAGATTAGGCAAATGGAACAACGCTTTCATTGTTCTTAATCTTGAAGTCACCGCGAGGCCTTCAACAAAGAGAAACATTCCTACCTCGTAGTAAGTTCAAGACGGCCCCTAGCACCAGTTTGAGCGGAAATCACTTGCTAAATGCTAAACAACGCTACATCCATGTTACAATTTTGTCATAGATGCGGGCCGTCAACAATAAACGTAAATGAATTTCTTCGGGGACTCGTAAAAGATCATAAAATAAAAGATGCTGGATCTTTTTATCTCACTTATGAATGCAGTGATGACGTTTTTCTATCAATAACGCATTTTTTGCTAAATTGATCAAATCAATATATCATCCAGAAGTAGAGATTAAGGAAACGACAGAAACCGCTGGATCTACATCTTTTTTAGATCAACATCTTGATTTTGACGAATATATTCATCTCAGTACTAAAATTTTCAACAAATGGGACAATTTTAATTTCAAAATTATAAATTTACCTTAAAAAGACAGTAATATTCCCACTTCTCACTCTTAGGAGTGTATATTTTACAGTTGATTCGTTACGCGAGAGCTAGCACAAATTATACAGACTTTCTCAGTAGACAGAATTATCTGCATGACAGCCTTTTTAATCAAGGCTCCAAAAATTCTGTCTCATACAATCATTAAATAAAGATTTTTAATAGATATCAGCGTCTTGTGAAGACTCTATCCATTATCTTTAAGAATGTCCTCTCTATTTAGAAGCTCGTAGAGTGTTGAAAGAAAAGCTTAATTTCCTGAATGATATCAAAATAGAAGTTTTACTTTTTGGGGATAATACATTGGGTGATAGAAATAACGAAACTTTTTAAAGCTGTTCAACACTATATGAAACAAACAAAACGTTTCAGTAGTTAGTCATAGGTATCGTCTAAAACAAACCATTTTTCATTCGACGACAGGACAATTTTACATTTCTTTCTTTTATGTTCTGTTTTTTTTCCTTACATTTTCTTTGTTTAACCTCCTTTAAACTCTGTTTATCATTTGTATCTATATTTTTCCCTTAAATTATAATAACTGTTGATGCATGCTTATATATGTCACTTGTTTATTATGTGGAGACGACCTTTGTAAGTTGTTATAACTTGTGTCTTATCCTTTTGTCTAATGAAATAACAGTAAAATATGTTGAATTGAATTCAACTGCAATAAAAAAAACGGTATAATCCACCTTTTCCTTTGAAATGCCTTTACAAGTCAGGACCATTGCGGTTGATTTACGGCGGCTTTGCGCCTGACTTTTCTATTTGTCTCTGGAACTTCGGCTCTATACAAATTTATTCGGTAATTTTGTTATTACGCCCATTTAATACATCAAACATGACCATCATTGTATATGCAATGAAAATTAGTTCACATGAAATTGTGTTACCCAATTTTTTGCTATAACTCGCGATCGCGATCGGTTGTGGTGCCACATTCTTTTCTATTTCGCAAATAAACAGTGAAAGGATATGGAGTAAATGCACATGTGACAGAGTCTCTACAAAAACATGGTAAATTTCAAAGTATGATAGTATATTCATATGAGGAATCCTCTCAAGAACAAGTACACCACAATTGTAATATATATATAGAGCATAAGTATTTATTTCTGATGATTGAGTTTTTGAGTTTTTGGTCTGTTTTTCTAGAAAGGACACCAACCATAACATCAAAAACCTGCCTAAATTTCCTAATAAGAGTCCCGAGATGCAATATAAACACTTTCAGGAAAATTCGAAAGCGATAATTGATAACATACTAATTGAATGTTATAAACTTACTTGGGGAATGTATGTCTTAGTTATTCGATCATGTTTGATAAATGATTAAAAAGCGGCACTTTTTCACTTATAAAGAGCAAAAATGAAACATGCAAATCTCACTTTATTACTTTAAATCAATTAAATATCTTTAGTTTTTGTAGGTGGGCCAACACTGTAAGATGATACCTCATTATACTCCTATAGCTCAATTCCATTTAGGAGTCGTAACAAACAAGATTGGAATATTAGCAGGGTGTCCAAAAACAGATGAATTTCAGGTACAGTAAGCTCAAACGTTTGGAAAATGAGACAAGTTAAAAAAGCAGA
>MJUU01025605.1:44827-55727 GCA_002080025.1 Modiolus philippinarum
GATCTGAAAAACAACTTTTTTGCAGGGGACCACCTAAGGACTATTGTGGCAAAGTTTGGTTTCAATTGGCCCAGTAGTTTCAGAGCAGAAGATCTTTGAATGAAAAGTTTACGCCGGACGGACGACGGCCAGACGGACGATGGACGCCGGACGAATGGATGACGGACGAAAAGTGATGGCAAAAGCTCACCCTGAGCTAAAAATGACATATTTGATAAGACACTTCTGATTATGTAATACCTCTACGTCTTGCATCATTTTAAACAGCTGACCAAACTTAGAATTTTCTCCAGTACCAATTACTATTCCCTGAAAAAAAAAGCAATAACCTCAAGACATGTCTTAAATATTTAACAATTTACAATCTTTGATCATGCAGTAGAAACAGAAATTAACAAGACCAATTACATGTCTAGACCTGCGTCACCGTCACTCATGTTCAACTTAGAAAGTGTTTTTTTTTCAATCTAACATTACCAATTCAAACAAGTATTCATTTACCTTATTACCAAAAATTCTTCAAATGAAAGTTATAATTGAGATTATATTAAGTTCAACCCTATTACTGTAATAGACAAAAAAAAGAAGAAAAAAAACAAAACTAAATGTACAAAGTTGAACAAAGCATAAAATGAAAATAGTCCATATCACTTCAGCAAAGGTGAAAACCTTACCCGAGTTTCAAATAAACACATACTCTTTATGAGAAAATATATGAAAGCAATGCAAAAATTCAAGAATAGCTGCCCATGGTCAATGCGTTCAAAACTCTGCAACGCCTCTGGACAAAAATTGAGTACCATGATGATATAATATGATAGAATAAAGTACAAGTTCAATAATAGATAAATTTCACATTTTTTTTACATCAAAACTGGCCTAAAGGGGAGGTTCACATCACCAATGTGTTCAAACAACAGTAAAAACTTCCAAAGGTATTTAGTCAAAGATGTTAATCTTTCAGATTACACAAACCAGGCACTGTAATGTTAAAATATGCTGAAAAATGACTAAGTTCAACATTTTTTTTCAAATCTGCCCAAAAAGGGAGGTGCACATCTTCAATGTGTCAAGAATAACTGTGTAAAGTTTCAAAAGCACCAGGTATAAGGAGTCAGAGTTTCAGATTACACAAACTCAGTACTGTAATGTTAAAATTTAATGAATTTAATGAAAAAATGACTAAGTTCAACAATGCATAAATTCAACAATTTTTATCCAAATCTCACCAGAAGGGGAGGTGCACATCTTCAATGTGTTCAGAACAACTGTGCAAAGTTTCAAAAGCATCAGGTATAAGGTGTCAGAGTTTCAGATTACACAAACTCAGTACCGTAATGTTTAAATTTGATGAAAAAATGACCAAGTTCAACAATGGATAAATTCCACAATTCTTTTCCAAATCTTACCAAAAGGGGAGGTGCATATCTTCAATGTGTCCAGAACAACTGTGCAAAGTTTCAAAAGTATCGGGTTAAAGGTGTCCGAGTTTCAGATTACACAAACTTGGTACCCCCAAAGCGTGACGGACGGACAGAGTCTAGCGGCTCCTAGACCTGCGGTCACCGTTGGTGACGCTGGTAAAAATACATTATGAATAGTTTTGCACAGTATTTAGATATAGATTTATCATATTCTCTCACATCAAATTGCTGTTATTTTGCTTGACTTCATTGATGTACAGGAGTGATTATATAGAGATGATAGTGATTTTGTGACTCTTTTAATAAGAAATTTAAGTGATAGTTTCACCCTTAAGAAATCAGACTAACAATAGTCATGTTGCCCTTTTTAGTAACAGAATTCTGACTAGTGAAACATTCTTAAGTATTCTGGAAGGATATTTAGTTAGAACAATTTCTGTAAAAATAACATTGTTGTTGAAATGTACTGTTTCTGCTAATTAGTAATTGATTATTCAGATCTATAGGGGAAGACTGGGTATATTCGGACACTTTTTATTTTGTCGCCGGGAAATCCTTGTCCTGGTCACGTGTTACAAAGCCATCTAGTCTTCCCGAATGTTTACAGGAAGTAGACGCTATTCCAAGTCTAAATATAGAAAAATTTTCATTGGTGCTAAAAATTTCGCTCTCTAAGTGTCCGCCAAAGACGGTAAACACAATCAGGGTATATTTTGACAGATTTGGGTATATTCGGACAATCAAAGGGTAGATTCGGACAGACACTGGAATGTAGAAGGGTACATTCAGACAATTGATTGCATAATTGATAATCTTTTACATTTCAATCCCTATTTTCAATATGTCCCGCCAATTGCCAAATTTTAGTTCAACAATCTGCAATTCTGGTATTTTTAGAGACTTTTTCTTGTGCATTTATTCCATATCCTTTCACTGCTCATCTCATTGCCATGGTAATTTTTTTTAAACTTAAATTTTAATTTTGAATTATTTGCTGTAAAAGACCAATGGCATGCCAACGACTGTAGAAGAGAAGACATGCAAATGACTCATATTTCCCAATTGTGAATGTTCCCTTTTTAAGCAGCAATATACCTTCCTCTCCAGCAAATCACAACTGATTCTTTACTATGTATTTGAATACGTATCATACCTGCCAACTATCCCTATTTGCTGGAGTTTCACCCATAAGAGCATCATATTTGAAATTTTCATAGGGCAATTATTTTTTCCATGGTAACAAAACCGCAGTCATTGGTTTTCTGCATGGTAATTGTAATTTCATAAAGATACTAAAAAACAACAGGAGAGAGACCTCTATAAGTTTAATGGTATGCCTCACGCGTCAAAACCCCCATGAGCAGTTTAAAAAAAGGCAGAATATATGATGCACCCCCAAACAGTTATTTTTTTCAAGAAGGAAAACACTGACCAAAAAGTTGCTCATGGGTCAGGGATATGTTTGGCCTTTGTTATTTTTGTTCTTAAGAAAATCTATGGCCTTGCCCACGACTTTATTGAAAAATGTGACACGTCACGTCGGAGTCGCGTAAATGAAAAGTGACAGTTCCAGCTAAATTTTATGTCTTTGCGGATTTAAACATTATCGGTTTAAAATTACTTTATACCCTGGTTTGACTCACTGACAGTGGGAAGGGTGTCATATCGTTACATTTCAGGATCATCTGTTTTCACACCCGGTTTAATAGGGTTCACCATTCACATTGTAAGTGTTTTAGATTTGAATGTTCTGTTTTTATTTTCATATTTTTCGTGCCTTGTTTTTTTTTTCTGTCAAGTCTCTGGACTTAACGCGTCTTTTGTTCCTTCAGTATTCGGTAACTGATATGAGTTTTCTTGACCGGCTAATTTTTTTTTAATGTTGATTGCTCTTAGTACCATGGTGATCGCAGAAGTACATTTGTAACGTTACTACGGAAACAATAAATTCTGCTGACAGCTACGGACTCAAATATTGATACAGTACCCCTGCTTTTCCTCCTGCTCATAAATGATCTGCCAGAGTCGATTGAATCAGATGTTAGATTATTCATAGACGACTGCCTGCTATTTCAACCTATCAGAAAAATAGCTGACACACACACCCTGCAGAATGACATCAACTCACTAGAACAATGGGAGAATAGATGGCAGATGGCCTTTCATACAGAAAAGTGTGTGGTAATACAAGTTTCAAACAAGCATAATCCCATCAACGCTCAGTATACCATTCACGGACACACACCCAAAGTAGTCGTTCCAGCAAGTACCTCAGAGTTACCATCAGTAAAGATCTACGATGGGATGACCACATTAAAACCTTCACAGAAAAGGCAAATAGAACATTGGGCTTCCGAAGATGAAACATGAGAGGCGTGAAACCATCAGCCAGAGCAGCAGCATACCAGGGATTAGTAAGACCAACCGTGGAATATGCTTGCGCAGTATGGGACACATGGAGCTCAAGTAACATCCAGCAAATCAAGAAGGTGCAAAGGAGGATCGCAAGATTTGTGACCAGGAACTACCATGACAGACATCCTGGTAGCGTGACTTAGATGGTCCAACAATTAAAATGGGAGCCTCTGCAGGTTAGAAGGGTCAAGATCAGACTAGTCCTCTTGTATAAGATCCAACACGGGCTAGTCGCAATCCCTGCAGAAACCTACCTAGTGGCTGTTGACACCAGAACCAGAGGAGAGCACAAGTTCCATCCCCAACAGTGAGGAAAATATTCATATTTCCCACGGACCATTGCTGACTGGAACAGACTTAACCTCCACACATCGCCAGTGCCACTACCTTAGAAGGCTTCAGAACTCTCGGAGTACCAGCTTGGAGTCCAGACCATGTTAATACTCACAGTCACATTTTTATTTGTAAATAATGCTCCTTTGAGTTTTAAGTCTTGTCCACATCATGTGACTGAGTATAACGCTCTATGAAGGTTCCACTCAGTAACCAGGAAGAAGACAGAGTGGTTCAGTTATAAAACACCCTGATCTGATATGAGTGAAAACACCGACAATCGCTGGTGAAATGCTGGTTTTTACACTGACACTTATGACTTGCTAATATATTTCTATGCACTAGGAAGTTTTCTGGTGTTTTCACCAACATTTGCTGGTGTTTACGCTGTGAAATATGTCAGACCTGAGTGTTTGTAACTGAAACACTCTGTGTGTACTGTATCTTAACGTAATACAAAACCAGACATATATATCCCGACCTGTCTACAGTTTAAAATGATTTTCTTATGAATTTGCTAAATCCCGAGCAGTAAACTTGAACGTCACATACTAGTTTGTCATGCCAATATCAAAGTGTCAGTGTTTTCTTTACACACGAGGTATTCTATCATAAAAAATTTCTGCAAAACAGTAAAATGGTTGCCCACTATTGACGACACCACTCTGAGGTCCACTTGTTTACAGTACCAACATTGACTCTATAAATCTGTTCACGGTGTCACTCCAACTTGATGTGTCGGGATACCAGCTGAGTTGATGTTAAAATATGTTTTTGACAAGTGGTGTTGTGTTTTGTAATATCTCAGTTGGTATGGTCAAGACGTTTGTCTTAATTAGAGTATGATTTTTCCACTTTCTATGTTCAGTTTCATCAATAATTATATAATGTTTATATTCCGGATTACGCTTATCCGTACCGGAATCGATTTTGTATAATAGTTGTATATAGTTTGACCTTGGATTATAAAAGTTACTGAGAAAAAAAACGTTGTTTATTTTATAAAGAATTAATGCAGTAATAGCAGCATTAAATGGTCCCATTAAAAATGTCAGAAAAGTAGTTAATTCAGGTTTGGTAACGCGAGTCAAACAATTTATGAAAAAAAGTCAGTTTTTGCATGATCCACGTGGATTTGGCATGTACATGTATGATGCAATTTGACACTGATTTCAGAAAGCAAAAATTTACAATGAAGTAAAGTTCTTGATGTATTCCCGGAAAATTCAACAACAAATAGATAAGTTACGTCTGCCTCCACTTATTCAACCTGTTCGGACACCAGTTTTATTGAGCGACAGCAAGGGGTTCTGTCTTCAAAATCAGGTCAGAGTGAACCCTGAAACTTTTATTAATTTTTGGTGTGAATCCAGTGCTACTTCTGAGAACAGACTTCAATATTTACTTGACAATTTGGCTGGTCACCTACAACATTTGAAAAATATCACATTGTACGTTTGGGTCGGAACGTGTGATTTGACACGCAAGGAGGGCGAATTTATTTATTTAAAATCTAGGGACAATACAGCAGTCAACATCACTTTGTTAGACAATTTGGTAATTCAGTTAAATTAGTTTTTCTCCATTTGCCTGTGTATTCAATTTATCATGATAATGTATATCACGGCTATACACAAGATGTGGACCGGTTTAAAGATGACGATTACAGGTTATCTCTCCAAATTGTAGACGTCAATTTGTATATTGATGACAATAACAGATTATTGCAAGCCAATACACCAAAATTCACTCAGGACTTGCAAAAGCCACGTAGGAGGGACAGGCATTCACAAACTGTTTATTCTATGAATTTTTCACTATACAGGGATGGTGTACATCCAAACAATGATTTAGCAAAACTGTGGCTTATTAGAATTACGAAATTGGTTCAACAAGATTGCTACAAATAAAGTATTTTTTATTATTCTGATTATTTGATGTATTTTATAATATAAAGGATTGCCTTTCCACAATAGAGTAGAGTTCCTCACTGATTTACATTTTGACAAAGTGCAGCTAATTAGAGGAAAGAATTGTCTTTCCCATATAGATGTTTGTTTCCTAATTTTGCTCTACCTACATGTATTGTGAAGATGACATACACAGTGACCCTGAGAGTGAATTAGATATTTATACAAACCCACAATATTTACCTATTAATACCCCTCATGACAGTTTTGTTCAGAAATACCTTATTGACACTCCACATGCGTATTCAGAATCCACAGATTTGTCACTTTCTCCTTTTAGAGTAAGCACCCCTCCGCCTTTGCCTTTCGCTCATGATTTTGATTTTGATTCCTCCAAAAATTCAAAGAAATCACACAAATTAAGTAGTACAATGGAAAAATTAGCATCGTTTAAAAAAATTTCTGGTTACCCGAAAGATAATGGTTTGAAATTTTTGAAAAACTTTGAATCTTTTGCAACATTACATGAACTTGAAGACGATGAGGACGATACTAGAAAACTTGCAGCCTTTCATCTTCATCTGCAAGGCCCCGCTCTCACCTGGTACAATGGCCTTGCCCCTGAACTCGACTGGAATGCAGTCTAACAGCGTTTTACAGAAAAGTATATTCAATTTGGGTGGGAACATCCCTCTAAAGTCATTGAAAATGAACTATTCAACAATTTAAAATTAAGTGAAGGGCAGGAGTTGGAGGATTTCTTTTGTCAAAAAATGAACTATTCAACAATTTAAAATTAAGTGAAGGGCAGGAGTTGCAGGATTTCTTTTGTCAATTGGCCGAAAAAGCCCAGATGTTATCAAAACCAGACCATGAGCTAATGGCCAAATTCATAAACGACCTACCAGAAAAGCTTGCATTTTATGTTAGAGCAAGTAAACCAAAAGATTCGTCAGATGCGCTCACCTTAGCTAAAACCGGGGAGGCATATAAATACAGAGAAATCCAACCCACTGTTTCTGCAGCACGAAATACAGTGTCTAGTCCATCTGAAATAGAAAATCTCCAGACTCAGATGAACGAGCTAGCCGACATGGTAAAGGAAATGCATACAAATGCAAATCGTCCCCCAAAATGTGCTTATAATTCAAATAATTCACAAAATTCACCGGCTTACTCAACACACAGACGAAATGTTACATGTTTCAAATGCAATAGCTCTGGTCACATCAAAAGGAAATGTAATTGGAATGGCGTTGGTATTGTTTCGTCTCAGAGTGTCTGTCAACTTTGTTCCCAAAACGGACACATTGCAAGGCAATGCAGCACATTTTTACAACAAAATATGGGAAATAACACATCATTAGTCAAATGCCAAATATGTTCCCAAACTGGTCATTCCGCACCCCAATGTGCACAACTTCAACAGGGAAACCCATCTCTCCTGGGGGCCACAGGGCACGCTCCCCAGGAGGACAGAAGTAAGTGCTACTCAATTGAGGAGTAGGTCTCCTTCCCAAAATAACAGTGTAAATAGAAATGTCAATGAAAACAGTGATTGTACCATGACGAGTTGCAATAACTCTTCATATGAATATGCATTTGATTCAGACAGTGACGAAAATGTTTATGGTCATACTGATACTAAGTTTTTGTATTTAACTGTACGCTTTGATAATTTAAAAGTTTCTGCATTAGTGGATACTGGAAGTTCCGTAAACATCATTTCGGAACAATTGTATAATTCACTGCTTTACAGTAAGAAATCTAATTTTAACAAAAATGTATGTGATTCAATTGTTTTGGCAAACAATCAGAAAATTGACGTAGTTGGAACTGCAATGATTAAAATGTACATTTCAGGAGCAAATCATAACATTTTCACTTATATTTTAAAAATGTCGTCACATCCTATTATATTAGGAACCAATTATTTAATTGAAAATAAAGTTGTGCTAGATTTTAGTGAAATGTCTGCTGTAGCAAAACAGGCGAATGTATATTGTTTGAAAAGAACTACGATTTTACCGTGTTCAGAAACACTTATTTGGGGTAAAGTTCCTCAAAATATTGTATGTGGTAAACAAGGTGTATGTACCTCTAGCAAGCATACTTCTAGCCCCTAAGGGTGTAGTAATGGTTTCAAAAGACAGATTAGTACCTGTAAAAATTCTAAACCCAACAAAAAATAAAATTGAAATATTTAAAGGGAAAACATTAGCAATTTTCAGTGAAATTAGCACTGAACATAGTGTACAGAACATTGACTTGTTGTCAAATAAATTTGACGAAAACGACAGTAGTGTATTGGGTCAATCTGGACCACTTTTTACTGACAATGAAAATACTTCAAGTGCAAACAATATCGATTTGAAGGGATTTACTCAGAACTTTCGCTTTGACAATTCCGATTTGGACAATGCAAAGCTTACTATTTTACATCAATTTTTATATGACAATAAAGATATATTTGTTACAAAGTTAAATCCAGATTTAGGATTTACCGACTTAGTACAGCACAAAATAATCCTCCATCCAGATGCTAAACCGAAGTTCCAAAGATCATATCGTTTGTCACCGGACAAAAAAGAGGTATTACGACATCACCTTAACAATTTACTCAATCAAGGTATTATTTTCTATTGTAAGTCTGGATGAAGATTTGCCAATAACGAGTCCTATTGTACTTGTAACAAAACACACTCACACTTCTAAAAAGGGACCCCCATACGACAAGGACACTAGCCTATCTCAATTTCACTTTTGTTGTGATTTTAGATATTTGAATTCACAAACACAAATATTTTCGTATGCAATTCCAGACCTTCAAGAACTAACAGAATCGTTTACAGACAGAATACCAAACTTCATAACATCCATAGACCTATCTTCTGGATTTTTTCAGATGAAAATTGACCCCAAAAGCTCTAGATATACAGCCTTCAACACCTGCTTTGGAACATTTAAATTCAACCGTTTACCGATGGGTTTAAGCTCTTCTCCAAATTCATTTCAGCTCTTGATGGATAAAGTTCTTCGTGGGTTAACATTTAAATCAGCTTTGTGTTATCTGGATGACGTACTTGTGTGTTCGGAAACTTTCGACGAGCACTTGGAAGATCTTAGAGAAGTATTCAGTCGATTTAGACATGCAGGCTTAAAATTAAATCCTAAAAAGAGTTCTTTCGCAAATTCTTCTTGTATATATTTGGGACATCATATATCATCAGAAAAAGGAATAAAACCGCCTCCTGATCGTGTGCAAGTGTTACAAAATTATCCATCCCCACGAAATATTAAAGAATTACGCCGAGTTCTAGGTTTATTTGGATGGTTTCGAAAATTTATTCCAAACTATAGTGCAATAACACTACCATTGAAAAATTTATTACGAAAAGGGACCACATTTCATTGGAACAACGAACACGAGATTGCTTTACAAACACTGAAAACAAAACTGTTACATTCTGAAGTTTTGGCTTTTCCACAATTTAATCTTCCATTTTATTTAGCTGTTGACTCATCTTCTAAGGGAATCGGATATATGCTGTATCAAAAACGCCCGGATGAAAATGGTAATTTTGAAGAGATTAGGGTTGTCCGCTTTGGCTCAAAAGCTTTATTGGCAAAGGTCGTATGGACCAACAAAACTGGAGCTGTTGGGAGTAGTTACCAGTATTACAGATTGTTCAAGTTACTTGAGATCAAATAAATTCATTGTCGAATGCGACCATAGAGCACTTCGTCCCCTCCATTTATGACCGCTGGCTTGCAATATTACAACAATATAATTTTGAGATCAGATACAAACCTGCACTGCAGATATAGGTACCAGATGCTTTATCTAGATGTTTGAAATCAGATATTTCCGGAGGAGATTCTAGTCCAGCGGAGGCTGACATTTACTTTCCTTATGTTGAAGAAAAAACGGGGGGACATTGCTATAATAAATCCCGTGAATACCGAAATTGTCAATTTTGTCGATATAGACGACGGCTATACAGCTGATACAGAAATTGAAACTGAATATTGTGAGTTAGAAATAGTCGGAAATGACAGCATTTCCACTAAATATTTGATGAATGAAAACAAAAATCTGGAAGAAGAAACGCCAGTTATCGGAAATGACTGCATTTCCAAAAATTGTGAAAAATGCAATGAAACTACTGAAGTGCCCACTTGCAATAATGGAAATGATTGCATTTCCATGAAATCCGAACAGGAGAATAATTTGTTATATATACCATTTGAAGACCCAACTCCGATAATTTTGAAACCAACTTTATATACGGAGAACATAATTGGAAAGTCAAGTGATCGTAACGGAAATGATTGCATTTCCGAAAAGTCAAAATCTGGAGATAGTTTATTTGACAAATCTTCGAAGACATAAAGTCTTTAGTTTTCCCTGCAAAGTTTCCAACGAAATGTGCCAAACATAATACAAATGAATTACATGTAGGAAACAACGGCAGTAGAATACCGAAGGAACAAAGGGGAGATATTCACAAAAATCGAAGTCCAAAGACAGGGCAAAAACGAGAACACAGAAAACAATGACGTTAGACACAAAAACAATGACGCCGGACAGACGAATAAGCATGTAGGAAATGTAGGAAATGATTGCATTTCCAAAGTTTGCCCTACCACTGATCATGACAATTGTTTATATATCCCATACACAAATGAAAACGACATTTTGCCCATTTCGCAAATTTCAAATGAGAAAGAACTATGTGCTTTAAATACCAATTTTGTTGAAGTAACAGACGAAAATTCCATGAATAATTTGATTATTCGAATTTATCAAGAGAGAAA
>MJUU01025609.1:838-19502 GCA_002080025.1 Modiolus philippinarum
AATAAGTGTCGGACTAATAAGTGTCGGACTAGCGATGTGCACCCGATTGGAATGATTGGTCTCACGAAAAGTTACTTGAAACAAGTATAGGACTACAATATGCTGTAGCTGACTTTTAGTCCATCAATTTAATTTCGACTATAAAGTTTCCATGTCACCATAGAAAAGAATATTACAGAAAGGGAGGTGTCGGTTACACTGAAGAAAGAAATATTATGCCAGTGTGTATAATATTTATTCCAATGGAACTCTTGTCAGGTGGAACAAATATATGTTTACAAAGAAACGCACTACTAACATGTATTTTGATGTACTCCAAAATCTGAAAGCAAGTATCTCTTCAAATACTTTCAAGATGATATTATTTTTTTACATGCTGATATTTCTATAATCATGTAACAAAAATCTGAAAAATGGGGGATTTTTGAATTCTCAATTTCATTTTCTAAAAAAAATATTATCACCAAAATATGCAAAAATGACTTAAAACCATGAAAATTTAACCCTTGCTCCTCCTTACGTTGAGAGAAGAACAGGGTTTACTGTTTTGTAATTCTGTACAACAAACTTTACAATTGTGTCGTTATGCGACAACCATTTCGGTGACTTTTGTCTTCGTACACTTCTTACAAATTTCTGTTGCTTCATTGTCAACTTTATTTTTGTGAAAATCGGATCGTTTGTTCTCGACCTTTGGATTTCATAAAAAGTAAATGAGGGATAGATTAAGTTTTCATATTTAATATTTCAGAGGCTGGACGGCGGTAAACAAGTGGTGCGTTTCTTCCAATGATCAGTATATCTGTCTGCAGGCCTTATGACTGTATAATATGCCCTGATATTTCTTATGTTTTTCCTTCTTTTACCGTTGTCTATTATTTCCCATTATTTAAACTAGTGTGTTTCTAAAGCTGAGAATGCCTTCAACAACCCATAACAAAAAAAAAATATACAAAAAAATACCCCCAAAAATACAAAAAACAAAAAACAAAAACATAAACAAAAACAAAAAAAACTTAAAATAATAATCACGCATTACAAAAAAAGAAAAAAAAAAACAAGAAAAAGAAAAAAAAAGAAAAAAGAAAATAATCGGAATCATTAATGTTGTATTTTTGTCCATTTATTGATGAAGTTTTCAGGAGATGTTTTCAAGAGTTATGTGCAGAAATTGCTTTGTCGATCCCTGTTCTCCTGTTTTCCAGAGAAAGAGAGCCGACGAGACTCCACTTAAATGTTAAATCACTACAGATAACGAGGCTGCAATTAAAAGCTAGCAGCATGCACTTGTTTAAGAATCAAATCTTCATACTACCGTATCAAATTTCAAAACTGGATTGGTGGTTAACATCTATACTTTTAAAACTCAAACATGTACCTTTTAAGTAATCTTTCAAATGAATTCCTGTACGTTCGTTTCGCAAACTTTTTAAGAGTAATAATTACTCAATCAAAACAACGACAGTAGAATACCGAAGGAACAAAGCACAAGATTACACAAATCAACGTCCAGAGACAAGGCAAAAGCAGGAACACCATAAGACGGAAGACCAAAGACACCACATGCCCACAAAACACACGAACGTTACATATACAACACAAAAAACTATAGCACTAACAGTGTGAACTCTCAATAAACAAGAGTGACATCAGGTGCTCCAGAAGGGTAAGCATGTACTGCTCTGTGCACAGCACCCGTCACACTGTCAGTGTGTCAATCCAGGGTAAAGTCAAAACTGGTAATGTCAAATCCGGGAAGACGCGATTCTAGCTGAAAAAGTCAGTATTTATTTGTGACACTGACATTTCATATCTATCTATGTCGTGGTGACGGCCATAGAATTTCTGAAGGGACGAAAGTAACAAAGGCTGAACATATCCCTGACTCAGCAGTTTTTGTGACAGTGTTTTTGCCTTTCCATATATACTCCATATGCTGGGGATGCACGTATATTGCTGCAGAGAAAGGGAAAGTTCACAATTGGAATGTCAAAATCATCACGTTTGTCATATAATCTAGATTTCAGACGTCCATATTCGTCAATGTATAAAAAAAGGTCAAGGTATGAAGCAGAATCGGGTGTATCGGTTGTCTCTTTAATTTCAAGTTCATTGGGGTAGATACAATGTAAATATTCTTTAAATCTTGGGTTATTAAGAGAAAGTACATCGTCTATATATCTGAAGCTGAAATTAAAAGTCTGGGCTAGCTGTTTTTGTTTCTGTTGTTTCAGCCCTTGTGAAAACTTTGCTTCATACGAAAAAAGGAAAAGGTCATGTCAAAGTGGCGCACAATTTGTTCCCATAGGAATCTCTATTGTCTGTTGAAAAACACGGCCTCCACATTCAACATTCGATCAAAAATTCAAGCATCTTAACCACGTCATTTTCACTTTATTTCTTGTTTGACCTAGTGTGGTTCTTTACAAAATATGTTTTATCTTTTCCTATTACCAGATAGGAATACTAAAATCTAAAATATTAAATTAATTCAAACATCTGCTGTATGATCATTTGCACTGATCAAAAAGATGGCATCCGTACATATGGAAAAAGTAAAACCAAAGTATTCATGTTAAACACATGGTTTACAATAATTAAGAAACGGTAACAACAGCCAAGAAATGGAATCGACAGCGATACAACAAAACAATAAAATATTCTGAAGTTGAAAGTTATAGTAGCACCACTGGCATACCCAAGATTATAAATCAAACGCACCTTTCCTGAATACCAGTCAAACCGACCCAAAAGAATAAACAAGTTGTAATAGTCTAAACGACGTCCTAGGTTATCTCATAATTATAACTTATGACATTATTGTGCGAAGTATGTTTCAAGTGATAACTGAAAGTGTGCAGTAATAGACAAAATATGACAATATAATAAGCTAAGAATGCTTGCTATTTATAGACAATAATTGTTTTACTATGATAAGTATCTGATAATACTCTGAATTCCGGATTGTGAATAAGCATGAAAAATTTTGGTAAATCATATCTTTTGGGGGTTGGCTTATTACCGGTAATTAAAAATATGTTGGTTGGTTCAGATGATTGTAAATTAATGTCACTACATATATTCGACATATCTGATACATATACTTGTGTGTCTAATAAAATTTTAATCAGAACATAAAATGTTTGCCTAAGTTTAGGTACAACACTTTCCAGTACCAATATTTCATTACAGTTACGTGTTTTTGAAGATATAATGACATAAGAAGTAAGTTTTTCAGCCTAAGTTGCAGAATTTTAGTGATCAGAACAATTCAATATAATTAATACAAAAAATTATAATGGCAAAATATAGTATGCCGATCAAAAGAGTAGGTCTTAACATCAGCAATTTAACAATTTTCCGTACTGTTGTTTTCAGTACAACAAACGGAAATTATTAAAAAGAAACAATTGCGACCAAAATCAGATATAAAACTAAAATTTTAGGTAACATGTACATTTGCAATTTTGACCTTTCCCTATATCTCCGGATGGAAATCAGTTATACAAATCTAATGGTACAGCGCTATTATAATTTTTCATAAGGAATCCATAGAAAAAACTGTTTGACTAAATCTAAATAGTAAAAAAAAGATTTCTTATATTCCCCTTTTCGGCCTTATTTATCTCATAAATGGTACAGGGGACATGATATCCGTTATTTACAACAGAATGACAATTTCCGCATGAGCATACTTGAGGAGACCCCATCAAAATATATTCTACAGCATAGTATAATAAAACACCAATTTTGGTCCTTTTTGGTATCCAAAACCAATTCAAACCTCTTTTTTCTGCCAAAGAATAAATGTCAATAAATTTCATAAGGATTGTCAACCAGAACTTAATTTATGGTACTTCACACCCCGACGATTACACCGACGTCACAAGTATCTTACCAATATATTGTTTGAGATCGTATAAAATTGATTTACATACATATGCAGCGTGTATTCAAAGGGAGAAGTAATTAAAAACACAAAAGTTGACAATTTATGTTCTCATAAGTGTGTAAAATTGAAAATACAAGAATACCAAAATTGCACCAAAAACAGTAAAATTTTGTTATGCTGTGCACGTGTTTTAAGGAGTAACCTCTCATCAGCAAAATCCAAAAAAACATACTATAATAGGAAGAAAAGAAGTACTAATACGAAAAAATACCGATATAGGAAGCCACATCCAGTATTAGGATATCTACCGAGTGGAATACACGGAATGAAGCGGTAGTATTTTTAAGAGGTTAGAATTTCGATAGCCAGTAAATTTCTATAAAACGCAGGGTAAATTTTCGTGTCAGACGAGTCTGACTATTGGACTGGTGAATACCCTCGGGGACCTCTGAACCACCAGCGTTGGCATTGGTCCAATGGTTTTAAAATACAAAATACCAAAATTGCATCAAGATTTTACCCGAGTATCTTTTTCGTGTAGAAACATTGATGAATGAAATCGCAATAGAGTTGTATAAAGTGATAAAAATCAGGGGCTTTCATATTATATTATTATCAATCGGACATAGTTCTATCGAAACTCCTTTACTGCCACCTCTTAAATCCCCATTATTAATCGTGTCTGAAACAGGAGCTGTATTGTTCATCTTTAAAAACACACAAAACGACGAAAACCCAAAGAAAGATTTCGGGTACAATGAACATCCTGTCAATAAATCGTCAATCTCTTAAATGGGAAGTATATTTTGAGTCCTTTGCAGATATATATAGTGATATTTAATGAATATGATCATTTATATTTGTTTAAAAAGTTGAATAAGAGCACATTTTCATGATATAGAAATTTTCAGATAACGTTTTTATTGCTTAATGCGGTAGTTTAAATGGTTGTCTACAGCAAGAAGTCGCTACAAGTCGGCCGACATTTCCCCTATTTTTCCTTTCCTTTCTATATCGGGGATCATGTAATAATGCATATTTCTTGTATATATCAATAACCTTACTTTATGTTTTCAGGTGCAACATATGTAGTGTGCAGGTCATTTTTAATAGGACACTATAGTGGTAATTGATCCTGCACAATTTTATTGCAGCGAAATAAGTCGGGCAATCAGCAAGAAAACTTTTGACAGTAAAACAGTTTGCTAGTAGGCTTGGATTTAAAATCATCAATTCAGATTTTTCGGAAAATACTTTCTGATCTAGACACAACACGTCGTGTTTTTGTAACGGACAGAAAACCATGATATGTGTCTTAATTGTGATATCTGTCATATATATCCAAGGTAAGGTATTCTATCCTTCTAAATTACACATCCTCGACATCAACCATTTCCCTCCTTTTTGCCAGGAAAAGGTTGATGTTATGTTTATGTCCTTCATACAAAACAGGCCAAAAATTGCTTTTCATTATATACTCCCGATTTGATCATAATTCACCAATCCAATGGCTAGTACTTCGGTTCTGGCCCGAAAACCGATTTCGTTTAGTATCTCAATTTAAAAAGAAATGTTTAAAACTAAGGATTATCTCCCTCAAGCAGAACTTTGTCCTTAGAATAGGTGTTAGCTTTTATTTCTTTTAGCTTTAAATTTATTTCTTTTAGGAAGTAATTGTACTGTCTGGAAACGAGATGAGAAAAGAGATAGTAGGACTACCGATTTAGATGTAGGATCACCACTTACGGTCTTGAGCATTATTGAATGTGTTTGTCTTTGCGAGCTAATGGAAAAGTCAGTCGGAATGTTTTTTCATGCGAAACAAGATTTCCAAACCTGTACATGTTCATTCACACTAACACGGCCACTAAATACAATGCTACAAGAGCCCGGAGCAGTACATTTTTTGAAAAGTAAGTAATTTAGTATTATGTCGTATACTTTTTTTTCAGAATGCTTAATTTTAGGATAATGTATCTCCAATGCCACCTATGGGTGTATGAGTGTCAGATTTCAGAAGCATGCAGTATTCTCGGGTTTTATCCAATTCAACAGGTTTTACATTTTGTGCACTTGGACCACATTTTCTTGGTCATAGGTCACTTTAGAATGCAAAAAATCGGCCATGTTAAAAATTTTATTTACTACCAATTATTTTTTCATATATTTTAAGGCATGTCAACCACTGATGGAATTCAAGGAAAACTCTAGAGAGAACTGTTTCCCACCAAAATTTTGACGTCTTACATCTCATAAATTCCTAGTAATACATAGATTTTCTTTTTTTCCTCATTAGTATTAGCAAACTCTTCATATCAAAAGGTGAGCGTTTTAATTCTTATCACACAATTTCTGACGTTTAAACTCCTTTAATACAACCATGCAACATAAGAGCCTGCAATATTAAATCTTACAAACACATGTATTTGATTTTATCTGCTTCAATTATACAGTGCTCTCCTCGTTATACCGCATAACTTTAACGGCAGTGCCTTACTTATCTCAACCATTTGCGAGACCCATTTTCTACAAGTTAAATATTTTCTTATTAATTCTCTCAATATATTGCCAACCTCGTTTATCACCAAAAAGGTCCCTGATCCAAAAGGTTGCCATAGAACGTCGTGCACTGTCTTGGATATAAGTTGTCAAAATCTTCATCTTAAGAGGTGAATTTTGTATTTATTCGTTTTAATTTGTTAATGTTTCTATTTTTGAAAAGTCACATATCAATATCTCATTTGTTGCCTTTTTTGTTCTAAAAATAATTTTACATTTAATCTCCTCCCGTTGGCTAAAAATCAAACTTTTTAATTATCAATGTCCCTTATTCGTTTGTTTGTTCTACAGTTGTGGAAATGATTTATGATTGGTCAAGTGTTTATTTCAGACGTTTGTGAAGTGGATGGTTACAAGAAGATCACAGAAAATTTATGTGTAAAAGCAGTTGAAACTGCACTTACATACGACAATGCTGGTGATCACTGTTCTTCAGAAAACGGCCGACTTGTACGACTCGATACAGGGCAAAAGATCGATATGCTGCAGGAATATCTGAAAACAGTTACAGGTACAATGATACTGAATGTAAAATTTTTCAAAAACATTTATAGTCAGTGACACTTTAAGGGTTTTATTTACAATATCTTAACTATTAAGTTAATAAATATGCATATCCATAACGGTTTCATTGCATTTGAAGTGGTAAATGTATTAAATATTTTTGAGACTTGCAGTTGTCGTTCCAAAACTTTTATTTTAAGAATTGCTTTTTCTCAGTAAACATTTACTCTGAATATTTTGTGGTTATTTGGAATTATCAGTTTTGTTGATTTGTGCTATTTAGATTAGAAAATAGATACATTTAATACGTACACCTTAAATGTAAATACATCATTGTGATAGATAATAGTTTGACCTTGACTTGTCTTTGCTTTTGTTTATGTAGGAAGGCTTCATTAGAATAGCAATTTTACTATTTAAAAGGATTGCTATAAACCGTTTATAGCATCTATAGAATAGGCATTGGAATATAACAAATTGAATGTAATTTAGGGTGGTGCTTAGAAGTGACGTGGTGATCAGAGGAGTTTTCTTCTTGTAGTTAACAGTTTCATTCTTGGTCATGTGAGCAATTTTCAAAATGTATTATTATATTTTACTAAGTAATAGAAGATTTAATTGGATGAAAGCAATCATATGACTTCAAAATAACTCGGATGTTTTAGCAAACAACCTCGATATGACATCACTGCGGGAACAACCCTATTGTTTCCCGCTGAACAACCCGGATATGGCGTCAAAGAGAGAAACTAAAAGCACTAGTAGATTACATCAGTCTTCTTTGTGAGATTAAAACCATAATAAGACGTCCTGATTTGGAATTAATGTAACTGTTTAAAATATAATAAAACAAATATGGCCCTCTATTGACGTAAAACATCCAGATTTGTCAACCCTTGGAGGGATGGTTTCCCTCTGGCAGGGCCCTCGGGAAACAACCAACTCCTCGGGTTGACAAATCTGGATGTTTCCCTTAACAGCGGGCCATAATTGTATATTGATCCTTCATAAAAACTTAACACAGAGATTGAATAATGAAGATTACTTTCCTTTTGCATCCGTCTGCAACGACCTATTAAATACATAGCCAGTCTTTTCTGCTTTGGTTAAAATACATGGTTATATATTTCCATATTATTACATTACATGAAGTTATCTTCAAATTGTGAAAAAAAAACATTCACAGTAATAATAACAATACTTGTAAGTTTTCCATATAATATGCCAAAATATGTCCTAAGGTTAAAAGGCATAATGCACTCCCTTTCGATTATGTCTTCTAACCTTTAGACATATTTTTGTATATTACATGGAAACTATTATTATTGTCTAATTCTGTGCATAGCGTATTATTGTACCTTTGAGGGTGTTACTTTGTATATGATACTGCATTGAATGAGACAATATATAGTTGTTACAGTTAAGTTTTAATTCCAAGATATATTTAATGTATTCACAAAAACAACATAAAACATTCTCTCAACTTCAAATAATCGGGAGAACATTTTAACAAAAAATATAAATGAAGGTTATCATAAAGAAATTATTTTCAGAACACTCGATATTTACTTACAAATAATTGAAATCTCGCTGAAGCTCATTTATTATTTGTGTATTTATATGCCATTAGCAGAGTTATTTTTGTCGCTGACAAGATTTGATTTTCAAATTTCTATGATCATGAACAGATCCCAGTTAAACAAAATAATAGGTATATAGAAACCTATTTTTCAATAAAACAGCCCCCCATCAGGATTACTGGACTATATTTATGTTTAAAGTTTCCCTTCTTCAATTTCCTAAGGCCACTTGATACATGAAGATATAAAGTTTATGTATGTGTGTCTTCATTTTCCATTTTTGTCCTGTACTCAAATCTTTTTTTAAGTGTTCCCGATGTTGCCGATCTTTATGGATTGTTCGTTCTTTTGACTGACGGTTCGGTTTCACTTACTTTTTTAACGAAGGAACAAACGTCGGATTTGACTTTACACTGGACTTTTTAGTACGACTCATGATACAAATCAAATATACATTTGTACTTACAATTCTTGAGCATCTGACGGTTTTTGTTGGCTTCACATGTGTAAAAGTCCTATGTCTAATTTTAATCGGACGCACGATTGAATATTTTTATTCCTTTGCTTTATGTTTGTTTGTCATATGATCTCTCAATCTTTATTACAAGATTGTTGAATTTACATTTAGGTTGCCCTTTTTACTTGTTTGAACGGTCGTTTTTTTACAGTGTAAGGTTGAACTTGATTCTTGAGTAGTAATTCTCAACCTTGAATCGATTTTCTTTTATTAATGCAATTATTTTATGCTATTATTTTAGTGAAAAGCAACATGGTGTATTACGTCGATGGCCGACAAACAGATAAATGGAGGTTTTCTGATGGAAGTGAAATCAAAGCATTTCAGTGGAAACCGGGTGAACCAAATTCATATTACGATCATTGTTTATCACTCTACACGAAAGATTTTGTTCATGCAGATACCACTTGTTACGGAAAGGTTAAAGGTTTCAATTTTGGATTCATCTGTGAAAGATTAATCTGAACTATTTACTCTTTTATACTTTTTTTTTCATTAACCAACAGCAGATACGCTTCTTTATAGTAATATTTCTTTTCTTTTTTTTTTGCCAGTTATGGTGTACTTTCAAAATGCAATATTTGGTTTTCCTGTTTTATAAAACCTAACTTTTTTTCTGGCCGTCCGAATATATTTTGCTCATATCTTTCGATTTTACTTGCGACGTTTTCTTACAATCAACTCGATAATTGCCCTGTGGTGTGTTGTATTGTCTATTGGTCACTTCGTCAGGTTAACGGATGACAGTGTTTGTAAGAATACTTGCCTGATATGTTATACTTGTTGATGACTCCGCTTTCATGACAAATTTCGATACATTTATGTAGCGTTGTTTAAGATTAAGCAAATGAATTTTGCTGAGACCGGTTCTCTTACTATGATTTAGGAGTGTTTGCTCTTTGTTTAAGGCTTTGTAGTAACTTCAAGATTAAGAACCACAATGAAAGCATTGTTCAATTTGCTTTAATTTACTATGCATTTATGTACATTTACTCCATCTCTCCTCATAGTCCTTAGATAATTGCAAATTTTTAATCAGCTCGTTTTTAGATATTAAACATGACAGTTGCATTAAAAGACTTGAGTTGTAGGTTTTACAGGGTTTCTCACTTCTAAAAAGTCATTCATATCCATCATCAGTTTTGCTTTGTTAACCAAATTTTTTTCTTTTCTTTTCTTTTTTTATATTTTTACTCTAACACTAAGCAAGTGAAATTAGGAATCCTGAAATATATTTATTACACTTATCACGAAAAAGAGGCTCTAACAATAATGTGTCACTTGATTAGTGCATGCCTGAGAATTATTCTTATGCCACAGAAGTGGTTACTAGCAGACTCTGTTATATTCAATTGATTATTCACAAAACACAGACAATCTTGTCAAAACCTCTTTGACGATGATCACCCTCAGGTTTTTGAAATATCTTCTGGCTTTCGGAACTCTTCTACTTGTTCCACAATGATGCATTAGAAAATTTTGCCCATTCACCTCATGTTTCTTTTCACAATATGGATGCATACATCATTATAAGGCTTATGACAAAATTCTTGATATTCCTTCATTGCACTTCAAAGATTTATCGCTTAATGCAAAGTGAATGAAAAGTCAAGAGAACTTATGTTTCCTGCCAATTATCAAGGAGCTTATATATCGAAAATGGGTACACTGACCTACCAATACTTTTTGCTTAAAATGATATGTGATCGATCCTCTTATAAATAAAAGTAAACATTTTGAATTAATGGAGGAAAGATAACAGGAAACACTTACAATGGCCGAACACTACAATTACATGTCACAATCAACGAGGGATCTGCACAAGAAGAAAATAAACAATAAAATGACAAAAGACAAACATAAACAACGATAGACACTCGAGATAGCCGGACTTGGTACCAGCACTAGCAACAGCTAGCGGTAGGGTTAAACCGATTTATTGGTACCCAAACCTCCCCTTTCTCTATCCCACTTCCCGTAAATATAATGAACATACAAATAACACCCAATACTTGTAAACCGCTACCTCTCAGACCACAATCTTGAAAAAGAAAGAATAAGACAAAACATAATTTAGAAAGATGGGTCAAGGAGTGCTCGCCGCTAAACTGTCGGCTACCTAAAACCCTAATATAAAAAAGAACTTTAGGAATGAAGATCAAGTCAAAAGAATAAGAAAACAATTCGAATTATGTATGAAAGGTGATAGAGAACAAATTACCAAACACGGTCTTTAAAGATAAATAAAAATTATCCAAGGACAGTGCTTTGAAAGAGAAAGATACTCCTAGGTTTTATATTTACTTACATTTCTAAGGACTTTAGTAAATACTTTTAGTAATCGTGACATTTCCCAGTTATTTATAGAGATATTGAAGGCTTTCGAATAGAGTCTGTGGAATTTGCCTCATCCGAGACTTGACATAAAGATCAAGATTTTCCAGACCATTTTTCAACACGTCTCTGTTAAGTCAAAAATGTCATCACATGAAATTGTGAATATAAAGTATTTTTGGGTCACATGGGGGGGAGGGGACATGTTTGTAACGCAGGACGGACAAACAAAAACTGGTGAATCTAAATTCCAAAACACGGATATGGTCTATTTACTAGAGATTAGTCTTAAAATAGTAACACTTTGACATAATTGTACATTTTGCCTAATTTATTCAATTGCTTTTACTCAACTGATTGTTCCAGTTTGATAAATAGTGCGTTTCAACCTATGTCATAAAACTTTTTTTTTTTCGCTATCATGGTTTTCAATTTATTTCAGTTTTCATCCTAGAAAATCCACAGATGATGTTTCATTTATTTTCTTCAGTATCAATGAAGCCGTATTCGTTATTAAAATAAACGTTTTTGTGTTAACTTATAGTTGTTGTTTTTTACATATTGTCGGTAAAGGCTATAATCAAGTTACAACAACTGTGTTGATTTGGGCTCATGTGTACATTTCCACTCCCGGAGAAATATTCATTTACAACTTATCATTAGTTGTTATGATTAAAAAAATAATTATAGAAAAAAGAAAAGCAGCGAAAGCCTTGAAGATAGCCCCACCTATAAATAAAAGTATTTAAAAGGAACAAGGACTTTGTATTTGCATTTAGGGTATTGGAGGATTGAAATTCATTTGCCCCATTTCCTTTCTTTTTTCATGATGGAGACTAACATCCGGTCAAAGTCAAGGTATGTCTTTCAGGAGTGTTAACATCATTCGAATAGGGTCCGTAAGTCTCGTCATGTGACACCGAGAATTCACGATAAAATTGAAATTCGGAAACGTTTCCCGCCAAAACTTGACGTTTTTGGATGAAGACGTTCAATTTTTTATTTGGAAAGTCATATATAATCGTGGAGAATGCAACTTCCGGGTAAAAAATCTACCCGGAGGTTTCAAAATAGGACGAGACTTTCAGACCCTATTAACAGGTTGGGGGAAACCCCAATAGGGCTATTATATCCCAATTAGGCTATTATATCCCAATTGGGATATACGGTTATATCCCAATTGGGGTATTTGACCAGTTTTTTATGAACCCTTTTTCACATTTCAATGCCGCGTAATGAAACATAAAATATGAGAAACTTCGTGATTTTGGTAATCAAATGACATATCGACATCTTTTTAATAATGCTGCATTTCACCAGCACATACATTTTAAGATTGTGAAAGTATGCATTTGATTCTGTCATAAGTCCAGATTATCGCAATTATAAATAGTTAGATTATCAAGGCAGAAGAAACGAGAAAGTCTGTGAAATATTTTAAGAATAAATTTGATGTTTAGTTTGTAAAATATCTAAAGATACAAATGTATTAAGGTTTCAAACACCATTGCTATAACCTACATTTTTCTAGGACATGGACAAAGAGAGGGAACTCTAGAGGAAATCAAAATTCATATTCATATGACTTTTCCTCCATACTTTATTTGTTTACTAATAAAAAACTTTCTTTCTTAACCTATCATAGTTTGCTTAATTTGACTGTAGATAGATATTTCTTCGAGAGAAGCAGCATAGAACGGTTGTTAACTCCTTAAAGCTTAAGTTATATCTAAATCAAAGTGACTTATTCTTTTTATCATAAATCAATCTGCAGAAAATTTGCAGCATCCTTTTGACAACAGAAGTATACTCCCTGAAAGCTCTAACCCTATATATTTATTATTTCTATGTATCATGATGCAGCATTAAACCCCCAAAATGTTATTAACAAATAACTGGTCAAATATCCCATTTGGGATAAATATAGCTATATATCCCAATTGGGATATAATAGCCTAATTGGGATATAATAGCCCAATTGGGGTTTCCCCCAACCTGATTAATCACGGAAATAAAATAAAATAAGGAATATCTAAATATTGTATTGATTTTATTTTCTTATAAATGTAGGGAACAAAAATGAACAAAAATAATGCGTATCTCATACTTTTCCATTTAAATTTTACACATTTTCCGTTGAACAGTTGAACTCAGCAGTATTTCCAGGAAAAATACCAAATAACAAACATATGAGACTTTGTTAGGTCTGCCTTCCTACTTAAATCTGGTTATTGACTTTGTTGACAATTATTTTTGTTCTTTTTATAAATAAAAAACAATAGGATTGTAGAGTTAAATGCAGTGTGTTATTCAAAACAATTTAGATTTCAATTAAGGTAATGAAGACATTTGAAAGTTTTTAAAATAAGAAAATTTTGCTTGATTCCCAGATGTTCTAATACACAAGTATCATGCTTCAGAAATAATATATAAATTCAACCAATTTTTTCCTTTAGTTTTAAATTTGTGGTAATGGTAGTACTCAATCGGCAAATCTAAGAAATATAGATTAGGAAGTTTCGTCTTAATAATAATATCAATCCATTAAATTGACCGTTTTTTTATAATTTGGCATTCAGGTCATTTAACCCAAAAAATACCCTAAGTATTTCAAAAATAGTCGACAATGCAAAAAAAGCTAAACTAAATACACAAGATACTGTTAATTTAATCTTTTTATTTAAACAGTTTAAAGACAAGGGATTGAAATATTTATCAAAGCTGGGAGAGGATTAAACACCATGTATATGTTACAGTACAAATTGGAATCCAGAAGGATCCAGAATCCTCCTAGTACAAATTGGAATTCTAATTTCTACCGGGACAAATTAGAATTCTGATTTGAACTGGATTTAATTCAGTACATATTGGAATTCCAATTTCTTCTGGGACATTGGAATACTTATGACCTGTTGATAAAAAGTTTTGCGAAAACGAACTAAAATATTCTCCAGCAAAAGATTGAGTGAAGAAGACTTTTTCTAAAAATTAGATAATTGTCTTTGTGTCATGGTTTGAAGCATTTTCAATAGAGTTTAGCCGTTCTGTAAATCAGAGAGAAGGTTTAGGGGAGGAGTCAACCCGTGCTACAACTTCCAGACTGATGACGTCATAGGGTACAATAACTTCCATTTACTGCCATTACAGAACAGGAAATTACAGCACAAAATGACGTCACCAATTTAACCACTGAAGTAAATGTCACAAATTTAACCACTGAAGTAAATAACACAATACTATATTGTATGAATAAAAAAATAAAACATTTTGAATCTCTTTAAATCTACAAATTCAATCACAGAAAAAAAAGAACTTTCGGTACATTTAAAAAAATCCTTCTTAATGTGGAATTAATTCTTTCACAGAAAAACAAAGTACGACAGTCGAAAGAGTTTCGCAAAACGTGATCATCTCGGTCAAGTTACTTCAAAAGTCAGTTGAAGTTAAATGCAACCTGGCAGTTCTGGAATACTGTTTTATCGGTTATATCTCTGAACGGAACAGTTTCCATAGAAGTGACACGAGCACTTTTCCCTTCGACTGCGTTTGGATTCTCGGTTTTCTTAACACTTCCACATTCAGTCGCGCTTGGACTTCCGATTTCCATTCCTACAGCTACACTTCGATTTTCGCTTTTCATGATATTTTTGTTGCTTGGTGGATTCAGTACATTACTAACATTTTCGGATATCTCATCAGACGATCTCTTGTACTTCCGCACGGACTTTTCAGATCTATGTCAGGTTCTTTTCATTATTTCTTGCTCTTCAACCCCCGCATTATACAATTGTGTCGCACATGTCCGTTTGTCGCTATGGTTTGTGAAGTTTCCTACTAAACCGGCCTTCGCACAGATTGTCTTCATAAAGGACTTCAGTTTCTTTATTCCTATCGTCTGCTGACCATACCGCAATGGCGTACCATTCAATGGCCTCCGGTAAAAAGGCCCCATGTTGCCAAGTGCCAACAGGTAGTCACCAAAGAAATCCGCCAGGGACCTTTCACCTGAAAATGAAGTTGAACTTTCAATGAGTGCACTTTGTGACATAAACAGAAAAAAATCCAATTACATTGACAAAAACGGATTATAAAACACAAATACAAGATTGATAAGCATTTTTTTTTGTGGGATAAGCAAATTGATTGCATTTACAAAGTAAATACATTAAATGCGACTCCGATCAAATCATTTTCATTGTAATAAATATTGGGTTTCAGCAATGAAAATGTCGTAACCGGGGTCGCATATATTCATACAGTGATAATTACCTCAAATATTCACGTTTCAGACACTGAGGCGAATATCTCCGTCTCTGTAATTTATAGACAATAAATCATAACACCAATTTTTTTTCCTTCAAAAAGTACAGACAAATATTGCATGGATGAACTCTGGGAGTGCACCAATAAGAGCAAGGTATCAAGTTTTTTTTTTTCTAAACGCGACAGGCCGAGTTTCAAGACTTCAAGATTTCTTAAAAATAATTTAACACGAATATTTCGAACAAAAACTTTCCAATTCGACGGAGGGCGAGCGTTATAAACACACTTAAAATACTGCATTTTATTTCTGAATAATTGTTCAACTTTCCATTATACGATCAAGAGAAGTTAAAAAACATTACTTACTATCTCCACAATAATGCTTAATATTCTTGTTTGATAAATCCATTTGACCAATCCCTCCTTTGAACGTCTTGGACTGCCTTCCAACGAACTGCACGAATCTCCCCTTTTCGTCTGACCCAATTTTGAACTGCTCACACTGTAAATCCCTATGCTCATCTACACCACGCAATCCGAAAATTTTACAACAGTAAAAAAATACAGTATATTGCAGACTTTCGGCATCCTGATTTCCAAATACGCCTTCTTCCCATAACTTATTGTCCTGGTCAGGTAAAACAGGGTCCGCTTGTTTAACTTCTACACCGATACCCTCAGAAATAAGTTTCTTCATTTTGGCATCTAAAACTTTCCTGCTTTTGACAGATCTGGCATCGGAGTGGTTCAAAAAGTTCATGTCATATATTTCATTATCTCGCAAATGCCGTAATAGTCAACAAATGAGATGATAAATGGATTTTGGGATATACTCCTCGCCTTTTTTATTCCGAACTTCCATGATAAACCTCTGGAGCCAAAAATCGAGAGTGGCAGCATCCATTTCATTGACTTCAGGGATCAACTACAGTGTATTGATCATCCGATTCTTTTCCATGTGTTCCACGTGTTAACGGCCCAGCGTGTGTTAGCTACAGTGTTTTTCGACTCCTGGCTCTCCGTCAACATCTTAATTTCAGCTTCGGAAACACAAGGCGCAAAACGCTTGCTTCCGGAACTAGAATTTTCTAAATCAAAAGTGTCCATTTCTAACAGGAAATTTCCCCCAAAAAATTGCGTCTCTGTGTCAAGTTGTTGGTCCAGACTCATTGCATTTAAGCCCTCTACAGCTTTGTGCTCATTTTCCGTCGATTCACATATCTGAGAAAGGGTTATATCATCTACTTCATTGGATAAAAAGCCCAACTGCGATATAGACAGGTTTATTCAGATGTGACCTAGATAACAAGGAGGCTGCCATTATTGTGTCATGTGATCAATCTGCCATTACAGTAGTGAAAGAGATGCACATGCTGTGATAATTCTCTTAATAAATAACACTGTTGAAATTAATATTGAATCAATAATTTCCCCAGCTTTACATATTTTAGGTAACTAATTGACTAATCTCATTTTTTGGGGTTATATATTAAAAAAAGACACATTGCATTATTATCAAACAGTTTTTTAAAAAAATAAAATAAACATTTTTCATAAAAATTAAGTTACATGTATTTCTTTCTTTATTTTTGTTGATTTAACTAGGTTAGCATGGTAGCTACATGGAAAATATATTAGGACAATGGCAAAAAAGCAAATTAAAGAACAATGATATGTCTATCTAAAAGAAAATATTGAAATGAAATCTTGAGATATTATAGATAATTATATGTATTTCTATATTTTTTATTAAATTTATAATGTATAATAATAAAAAGAAGCCATGGATTTTCAACTGCATTATGTGTTAATGTAAATTATGAGACATTAAAAGGCAATTACTACGCAGGGAAGGAGGGGTAGTCTTTGGACATGTATGGGTGGGGTCTGATCAGCCTATAAGAAGGAGAGAATATAATTGTAATTACTGTCAAAAAACTAAATATTAATTTAACTCAATTACGAAATTATTTGTTTTAACTAATTATTGTGTTTTTATGTTGAAATGTCAAAAAATGAAAATACATATTCTGAATTTATATATTTGTTAACAATATGTTACTAGTTAGACCTTCAGATGAATATAAATAATGGGGAAAAACATTAAAATAAACAAAAAACAGTCTTTTGATTAAAAATTAACAAGTGTAGATTTTTTTTGAAAGAGACATGTCTGCTAGTAAACAAATTAATGGCAAGTACGCTTTTCGTGAAGATAGAAAACAATTTTATGCCACCTTTGATCAAACCCAATTTCACTCAAATTCCAAAGTTTACCTACAACCACAAAAATATTTAAAAAAAGCATATGTAGATTTATACCGGTATTGTGCATTTCTTTATCACAAAAATTATTACTGAAAAGATGATGATAGTTTATGGGAAGACAAAGAATGCATCATTATTTTGTTTCATGACTGTAATTTTCACCTCAAGTTGGCATCTCATAGATTTCGATTAATTATATAATTTGTTTTTTTTAAATCGGTCACCAAATCTTATTATTTTTTATTACAATCAATTGACTAGCTTTTTATCAATTAATAAACATTTGAAAATACATTAAGAGTGCCTTATAATTTAACTCAATTTTACAGTATTATTGAGGTGTCCCAAATGTATAAAAAACAGAATACCTTTTCCTCATTACATTAATTCCTTTTAATTTATTAAATGAATTAAAATAATAATAACTTACTGCCTTTTGCTATCAAAAGTATTTATATTTGAAAAGGGTTAATTAAATGAAAATATGTACATAGTAATCAAATAGAGGTAATTTAACAGTTTATTTATTAGATTGATTATCATACAAGTATCCAGCTGTTTGAGTTTCTTTCACGACTGTAATGGCGGATCTACAATTACCCCATCTGGTGATAATTCTCTTATCTAAGACAGACAATTTGAAAAACCTGTCTATATCAAGCTCCATTTTTTCGGCCGTTTGGCTCAAAAGAAAATCGGATAGGTCTCCTTCGCAAAACGCATCCATTGCCATTGAAATCTAACACT